>JASFDF010000087.1:0-68299 GCA_036937115.1 Nidularia sp. FH-822889
GCTTGGGGCTTGCCCTCTGTGCGGAGCGGGTGAAGAAGTTGTTGTTATTTTGGCGGTGGTTTTTTGGTTGCGATTTTATCAAAGCCTTACTTAATGAAGACAAATCCTCGGCTTTTGGCACTATCATCTAGCAGTTATCTCAAGAAAAGGTGGGAAGATTCTTATTGGAACACGGAGAATGAGGATGAGGATCAAAGCAGTGAAGAAGATAGTTCGATAGATGAGCAAGAGATATTTGACGGGCATATTTCTTCATCGATTGTTTATGGTGCTGATGCATGGCCTGTGCTGTTACTGATTTCCAAATCTCATTCGATCCATCCAGGGTCCCGAGTTTGCTAATTCATTAGAGGAGCTTTCAGTCGCTTTTTTTGAAAGGAGTTCAGTTGAAAAATAACGATATGTGCATAAAAATTAGGTCCATTCAGTTTCATTGTGGCGCTGCGTCTTTCATCGGTATCGAATTTTGCTGACTCGTATTTCCTAGTAAAAGCACCAATAAATACTGTATGAAGGTCTGGCAACCATAGTTCAACTCTGACGTTCATTACCAACGAGATATCCGGGTACCATAGGAGTGCAAGCAGGCATTTATTTTTTCTCGAAAGAACGTGAGTCTCATCTTTCTACCTGAGGAAGTGATCACTACCACATTTCCTTGCAATTTGCAACCAGCTAAATGACAAAGTGCGTGTCACAGCTGCTGTTGAAAATGAACTAAGCATGGGTTCATTGGAGAAGATGCTTAGTACTGCATAAAGCACTTTTTGTTGAACAAAATCCGAGCTCACGAGCTTGAGAGCAAGAGCCAGAAGCGAAATAAGTCTAGATGCTCTTTGTTGGAGAGCCTAAGCTTCTGAAGCTCCCAATGGGAAGATGGAAACATCGCGATTCGGAAAGTCACTCAAAAAGCTCTTCCGCCGATTCACTACATATGTGGGATTTTTTGGACTTTATCGCCAATATGCTACATATAAAACCTATTTTTTCAAGTCTGAAAGACTCGATTCGGGAGTAGGATAAGCTACTATCCGGAAAGACTCTCATGAGGGTCCTAAATCCGAAGGCCCGTAATGCTATTTTCGTTATTGGCTATATATAACCACAACAGAACAACGCGCCAAGTCATTTATAAGGTCCATTATCGAATTCGCGAGCTTCCTATTGCAATGCTTCTTGATCGACAGCTCCGACTACGAAGTACCGATCCATGAGATTTCCATGCAGATGCAATGTGCTTCACGATTGTCTACTTCTCTGATATATCACCCTTCAGAAGCCTGAGAGCATGCTGTTCTCCGGCACTCTTATTCTCCGCAATAGAGCACATGCGATCTGTGGGCGTTTAATATCCCGCTGCCTTGAATATTACAGAGAAGCTTCACCACTGGAATGTCCATCATTCCCTCATTTGGGAGTAAGTTCGTTCATCATATCCTCTGATTAATTGCCGTCCTAACTGTCCACTAAGGAACATTTAACGGGCTTAAGTTAGCAAGATGATCTTCAAATTCATAAAGTATCACATACATAACTTGAAAATGAGCAATTTGTTATTATCCATCTCAAAGACACGCACTTAAAAAATTCGTGTACTCCTGCCATTTTTTTATACTCTTCGTTTCTACTGTACTGTAATTCAAAATCTCGAGCCCAAGTTGAAAGTAGTTTCTATTCCACGATCACATCAGCCTACTTGCCTTGAAGCTGAAACGGGATCCTTTCAGTCGAATGAGAGTTCCGTAGTCTTTTCTCTTAAATCTAATGACGCGGAGTTTTGTAGCAAAATATAGACCCGAGGCCGTGAATTTGAGTAAGTACTACCGTGGCATAGTATTAAGCGTCGACGAAGAGACTGGAGGAAAACCAGTGATTTCTATACTTGGGCCAAGCGCTAAGTTTAGCGCAATCTCTACTCGATCTGATCGATCTTGTGCGAAAAAAACATTGTTATGTTTCAACGATTTGCAGTTTATTATGACGACTAACAATGGTGTCATTTTAGAGTACAAAGGGAGACAGGGCATCGACATTAGGCAGATCGCCAGAAGGTATGCGTACAAGAAATTATGAAGAACGAAGGTAAAGCGTAGAGGGTCGTTGGAAGAGTCGTTGGAAGAGTCGTTGGAAGAGTCGTTGGAAGAGTCGTTGGAAGAGTCGTTGGAAGAGTCGTTGGAAGAGTCGTTGGGAAAGTCATTTGTAGGTCGTCCCTTTTTTCGTTCATCATGAAGACACAAGGGCAAGGCAAATGAGCTAAATCAAAGAGCGAAAGAGAGTCAAAGAAGCAGAACATTCACTGTACATACACCTCAGTCCCCTTCGTCCATTTCGCCTTCGGGGTATACTTCAGCCCTGCCGCCGCCATGCGCTCCTTCACCGTCACGTGGAAGTTCGGCTTCGCGTCCTGGATGTTCCTCCCCCGACCGAAATTCGAACTACACCACAAACAAACGCTCGTCAATACCACACCCCTGACACTTGCAGCACAAGCGAAAAGAATAAAGAACTCACTTCCAGTCCCGATGCCACACCCCCTGCGCGTCCTGCCACGAATAGTGCAGCGGGATAATCTCGAGGATCCACCACAGGAAATTACTCTTTAGCTCGTCGTGCAGCGGCTGCACCGCGTCGCCCTGGTCCATTGCCTCCTCTGCGGGCGTCACCGCGCCTTTGGGGTCGATCTGCGCGCGCAGGAGCGCGTCCGTGTCGAATTGTATCCCGCACCCGGAGGTGATGATCTCACGCACCATCCAGCGCAGGGTAATGTTCGCGAGACAGGAGGGGGTGGTGTTGGTCACGGCGCCTCCGCCAACGTCTAGTGGAACCCATTTTGAGAGGGAAATGGGAAGCACAGGGATGTTGCATACGCACCGCTGTGACACCCCGAGAACCACACCTCCAGCACGTCGTCCGGTTCTCCTGTTTCCACTATGTCCCGCAGGTAGGTCTTCTTCGTCTGGCGGATGTTGAACCCCTGGAAGAACCCGGTATTGTGCTTCTGTTTCTCCTTCTGTTTCTGCTTCACGTCCCCTGTCGAAGACGTCGACCCCTCTGCATTGGTGTCGGCATTCAGAGGCGAGCTGGCATGCTCCGGGTCCTTTTTCTCTGCGGCTTCGTCAGGGGAGGCGCGATGGTACTGGTTAGGCCGGAACTTGGCACGGCGCTAGCTCCCCTGATTAGGATCGGGTACTGAGAAAGGAATAGGGAAGAAGAACCCACCTCGTCCAACGATAGCGCATGCCGGAACGTCTTAATGGACCTATTGGAATTAGTGAATGGTAGCGTGCGCCCCATGATGACACCAACGCTCGCAACTGTGTCCCTAGATGAATACAAGTTTAGTTTATGAAGGTTCCGTGCCGGAGGGGATATTGGGCGCACCAAACACCCATGAACTCTATTTTGACGTCCTGGCAATACGTCTGCTTGAACCCTGCACAAAGATCAAAGCTCTCAGCATCCGTGCGCTTGTACATTTTGTATGCGAATGGGATCTGAGCGTCATTGTCTCGCGGGAGCAGGCCAACCTATTAACATTCATTATTAGTTGCGCACGAATGACTGCTATGTGGCAAACCCACCTTATAGAGGAAACCTGCCAGAGCTCTTCGGGGAGACACATTAGCGCCTGGCATGCAAGTTCTTAAAATAGGCAAGTACCTGGCAGTGTATGCACCGCGAGAAAACCCTTCAAACGTTGATGAGAATAAGAACGCATCAATCAAGTGGGGACCGAGCTCACCAAAAAGGCATATTTTGTCGCCCACACGATAGTTCTGCATCACGAACTTATAACCATCCATGACGTGGGCGTCGAGGTACCTGTCCCTCGAGATCAATCAAGTAAAATAAGGCATGGATACGCGATACTTACCAGGCAAGGGCCTCATCTAGTATCTTTGCGCACCACTGAAATATAGGCGACACAACTCCGGGGTTGAACCAGGTGCCAATGCCGGGCTGGAATGTGTGTTAGAAGAGCGCGAAAACTAGCGCGTAGAGAGCGGACGCACTTGGTAGAAACATAATTGTTCATTAAAGTCATCCTTCTTCAGGAGGGCGAAGAGCTTGACAACGTTCGTATTCTGCAGAAGGGATTTGTGAGCAGCGTCGTACGTGTAGAAAGAAGATGCTCACTCACATCCGCGTCATATTCGTTCGTAGTTCCGTCAAAGCAGAGAACGAGCGTACGGGGCTTGTCGGGGACTTGTGCCATGGCGAGAATTTACGAATGACAGCCAGAAAGCGGAGCAAGGCATGCTGAGCGTATGCGGGGGTATATATACGTTGTCAAGCGAATTACAGTAAATCACCCGGTGTGACAGACAGAACATTCCGCGACGTCATGGGTGCAGCTGTGCACCTTCAAAGCGGGCAAATCTCAACAAATCAGGCAGGAGCGCGCGCCTCGTGACGCCACTCCTCCCGTATTCGGACGCGCCGGAACACGTTTCCTGCCACCATCAAGCATCTGCGTCTCCTTGTGTCCTCTTCGAACACTCCTTTCACCGGTTGTTGCACCACAACAACACAGCCAGCATAGGACAAGGATCCGCCACGAAGCCCATGGGAGCCAGCTGGATCTGTTGAGATACATATCGTCCTTGTTCAACTCGTGATCGATGCTTTGCCCAGACGCCGAGGCACATTCGGAGTCCAGAAAAAGGCACCTCGCGGAAACCAGCTCTCTACTCAATGAAGACGCTCCTACACGAGTCAGCTGCGGGGAGGATCTTGGCGGTGCGCAGGTTTGCACGCTGTAAGTGGACTCTTTCGTCGTAATTGCATCCCATCTAAGTGTCATGGGCCCTCTTGTTGATGGATATCCGCACAGCTCGTGCTTTAATGGGCGTTTGATGCACGCTCTCCCGCGCTGTGTATTTCGGCGACACATTCGTGAGTTGGCATATGTAATGGCTCCAAGATGAGAGATTTCGAAGCTGTGGAGACCGACGACGCTGCCAAGACTACACTTGCGGAATGATGTTTGGCTTGAGCCTTCAAATAAAATAAAGAGTGCCGGCGGCTAAGCCGAGATAGCGATGTAAGTGGTTCTCTAGAGCAGTACCAGATGTCTCCCGTTTCGAAGTTGAAGACATGAAAATTTACGTTGAAAAAGCAGTTTTTTATGCGAACGCTTAAAAGTGCTGATAATTTTAGTACCCGAGGAACTGAAACTTCTTTCCATTCAATTCGATATTCAAATTCACACTATTGCAATATTTTGATCCTGAGAATATTTAGTCCTACTTTGTAGAAATTTTCTAAGATAGCTGTGCGACTATTCTATAATTCTGCAACATATGGAACTATCGAAGGACTGAAACACACCAAATTCTACGTCAAGGCGGGCTCCGAAGTCTCCCGTTCCTAGTCTCTTTCCATACGAATTTTTTATCTATTTGGGGGGAATTCAATTAAAGACGTCCAGATGATGTGCTTCAAAAATTTTATGCATATTCTGAACAATATTTTACGTGTATTTGGCATGTAATTGCACCAAAAGATCACCATCACAATGTATAAGTGCCCTAAAAGCCTATTCATTATTCACAACTCCTGCCTCCCGAGTCTGTTCCAGCTAAATCATATTCATTATAAGAACTATTCATTATGATCGTAGTCATTATGAATAGGTTGACTGTAATTCACTCTATAATCGATGCCGTCTTCCGCTTATCCCTTGTCTATAGAGCTCTTGGTGTGACATGCTCCTTGGACCTTCCACGCCCCTTTGATGTTTCTGCGAGAAATATCTAGTGCCGACAACCACTTTCAAACTGCCTTATTCGAATATTAATCCTCTCGAATTATTTTGGATTTTAACATATTGGATATATATGCTTTAATTTTAATTTGTAACAGCCACGTTAGCAAATTCACCGAAAACTGAACTTGGTTAACGCTCGACTTACTTCCCTGAGAATCCTACGTATAAACTCCGTCGAGCTGTGGCTTATAAAGCTACATCTCAGACTTCGATCAAACTTGATTGGTCTATTATTTGCACCTGTATAATCATGAGCGTCTCGGGGTCTTCCGAAGCACCCGACCAGGATGGAGCGCTTGAACCAAGAGGCGCTTGCAACCAACATGAGCAGCTTCCGATGTGGATCAATGTATCATATGGGTTATAGCATAGAACATCAGAAAAAGTAAGCAAAATCACTTGATCTCTTACTGTGCATGAATTGAAGTCTTCATTCGAACCATGGAATCAGATAGGTAATAGTATGTGTCCAAAACTTCAACTTGTCGTGATCAACATCTTCTGGACATCATCAATTACATATGGCTATCCGAAGCTACCGTGTATGCTGAACACTCGACGTTGCCGCTTAACTGTTTATCTGACTATTGGCATCTTAGTAATTCTCATGCGCTCAAGGTATTCAATAGGTTTGCGATGGACAGGGCGGACTAGAGTGTTTATATCCAGAGGATTATGATGTGGCGCTACTGAGCTAGGCGCCGGCCTTCCGCGCAACTTGTAGTCAATATCTTCCATGGATTTTGTCGGCTTTCCGCGTGGCCATTACACTATATCAAGCTCAAGCTAAATGATGCCGCGATGATACTCTGGAAGGTCAACCACGGTGCTGATTGGTGCTGGCTCTGACTCAGCATTCTATATGGCACGCTAACGCACGGCTGCGCTTTATTTGTTTTATGACCTCAAGATAGTGGGTTAGTTCTCGCTTGATTATGTGGTGAACTGGCATTTTAGTGAATAATTTTATCGCTCGCAAGCATTGTAATTCAATGCTAGATGACATGACTACTCGAACAAGGATAGGTACATGAAGTCTAATGAGACTATTATTAGGCTAATATGAGAAACATTCGCTAAAGTTGGATGTCAATGAAACTATCCTCCCGCGCAAGGACTTCTCAATGTTGCCCACGTGTTTTCTTTATTGAACACTTCTGGGGACAGCAGGTGCGTAGCGCTCGCTCCGAATTCATGATTCTTGACAGCTATCCTACCGTGCACATTTCAATGAATATTATTTCAGTGACCACTCTCTATAGCCGAAGTATTCTTCCGCTCGCTTCCTCTTCCATAGAACGTCTTGGCGTGACTTGCTCCTTGGAATCCTCTTGGTCCTTGGACTTCTCATGCTCCTTGAACGTCGCTGCTGTTAATATCTAGCGCCGAAAACCGCTTTCAAACCGCCTTCTTCGAACAATCATGATCTCAAATTATTTTGAACTTCATATGGGATACACACATTTATTTTTGGTTCGTAACAGCCTGCGCTCAAAAATTCACCACAAGGTGGATTCGTGGATTATTCTCAACTTATATTTCTGAGAGTCCTGCAAATATACTTAGTCGAGCTGTGGGTTATAAAAGCACTCTCTTACATCCTTCCTTCCTCAGAATCTCAACCCACATTCTTCATCTATATACTCATTCCTGAGCCTCTCAAACAAGTAAACATGTTCATCTCCAACCAGTTCATTGCCACTCTAGCTTCTCTCTTCGCTGTGGCATTCGCTGCCCCCACTGAGCTTGAAAACAGGAGCACAGTACATTATTTTATTTACTGCTGGTATTATCATTCCACTTACTTGGTAACCTGCCACAGGATGCCGCAGTTACTATTACCGTGTGCACTGCTGTCAACTTCGGAGGCACCTGCGTCTCGATCCCTGCCGTTTCCGACCAGTGCAATAACTTCAGTGGCGGTCTGACCATCCTGAACAAGGAATTATCCAGTGCCGTGGTTCCTGGCGGATTAATCTGCACTTTCTTTGAGTAAGTCGTCTTACACTCATTCGCACTACAAGTTCTGACTTGATATCGTGAAATGTAGGGACTTTGGTTGCCTCAGTGCTGGATCATCTCAAAGTGATGAAGTTGCGCTTCAAGGAGGAAGTTATCCCAATTTCGGACTGCTCCAAGGGATTTGGGGATCCCAGAGCTTCAATGATCTCCCGAGCTCTGTTAGCTGCTCTCCTCTTTAGTCAGTGGTAAGATTGCATTAACGCCTATAGTTGAATACCTCCAGAGCTGACGAGCATAAGATTAGTTGTACGAGTACTACTACACAGATTCTGACTTCAACAACTGCCTTGGCTTGATTTCGGCTTATCAACATTTTGGTGTTTTCTTAGATTTCGACTTCTCTATCTCCCTCTTTGGAAAATGGAATAGCCTATGTACCTATCTTGGAATTTTTCTGTGATTCAGCTTGAAATGGGATAACATGTTCAATATCTTTTTCAAAGTGAAAATTATTTTTCTGTTATATCTAAGTTCGAAATCCGGTTTGAATCTTCAGCACATGTGGACTATGTCCTGGAATCCCATAATCAAGTGAATAAACTTTCTTTATAGAGCTTTCATTACTAAATGTCCTTACCGAAATACCCTTAAATACAAGAGAAGACGGCAAAGTCATCTTCATATAAATAACAAGAGGAGACATTTGTTTAGGAAAGGATCAGATAGATTCAGTAGAGTTGAATAAAGTAGGTTGCCATGCATATGGAGCAGTTTTGATATTTATATAAGCGCCTATGAACGGCTTATGTTGTTGATACAGCACTAAGTTAGATACTGATCTTCCATGCATTTTGTCATTGACATGACTTCACTAGCTCTCCGCGTGGTCTAGCATGTTGCTTAAATTTAAATTCAAGCTAAATGATGCTACAATGATTATCCTTGAGGATAAACCACGATAGTATAAACCATGATAGTCGACACTGACTCAGCATCCCCTACTGTCAATGCGATCGTGCTTCTTTGTTTTTTTGTACCTTCAGTACTCTAGGTCTATGTTGGTATTCACAGCTTTGGTGACCTAGTAACCTGGCATTTACGCCAGCATTTTTTAAGATATGATCGGTCCGAACAGGATGGAGCTATTACTACGAGGACAGACAATATCTCATATTCTATTATTAGACCAACTTCAGGAAGCACATTCTGAATTTGGGAGTCGGTGAGACCACTTTCCGGCTCAGAGACTTCTCAATGTTGCCCACGCGTTCTCTTTGTTGATCACTTCTTCTAAGGACAACAGATGCGCGTCGTCCGGTCCTAATTCAAATTATTGAATAACAGTACAATCTATGCTTCGCCAATATCAAATTGACATTGCTGACTCTATAGCCGCAGCATTTTCTGCTTACACTTTGTCTATATAACATCTTGGCGACATGCTTCTTGCACTCCCCGTGATTTTTGGACTTCGCAGCGGTCACTGTCTGGTACTGACGTCTATTTTACCGCCAATTCGAACTATCATCCTTTGAGTCTTTCCTGGCTTCCCGGACCGTACACGTGTTTATTGTGATCTCATAACAGCCTCTGAGTTGGGAGATTCACCGAAAGCCGAATCCCATGAGCACTGTCGACTAATTTTCCTGCAAATCCTTCGAGTAAACTCCGTCGAGCTGTAGCTTATAAAAGCTACATCCTTTTTGTATCCTTTTTGTATCCTTTTTACATCTTGACCCACACCTTCCATCTGCATACTCTTTTCTGGGCCTAATCTCGAGGATCCACCACAGGAAATTGCTCTTCAGCTCGTCGTGCAGTGGCTGCACCGCATCGTCCTGTTCCATTGCTTCCTCCGCAGGCATCACCGCACCCGTGGGGTCGATCTGCACACGTAGGAGTGCGTCCGTGTCGAATTGTATCTCGCACCTGGAGGCTATGGTCTCGCACACCACCCAGTGCAGGGTGATGTTTGCGAGGCAGGAGAGGGTGGTGTTGGTTACGGCGCCCCCGCCGACGTCCAGTGGAACCCATGTTTATTAGACATGAGAGAGAAATCGGAATCACAGGGATACTGCATACGCATCACTGTGGCATCCCGAGAACCACACGTCCAACACCTCGTCCAGTTCACCAACTTCTACTATGTCCCGCAGGTAGGCCTTCTTTATCTGGTGGATGTTGAACCCCTGGAAAAACCCGGCGCTGTGCTTCTATTTTTCCTTCTGTTTCTGCTTTACGTCACTCATCGAAGATGTCGACCCCTCCGCATCGGCGTCGGCATTCATGCAGACGATGGGAATCGCGAGACCAGTGCCTGCGTAATTTACAGAAGTGCACAGTGAAATAGTAGCTGTAACGTCCTGTGGAATATTATAGAGTAAGTGCAAGAAAGTGAAACAAGGTCGGTGGGTTCACTTAACGCCAAACAAGAGCGACAAAGAAAGTCTTGGAAGATGTTCAGTTATGCGAGATACTGAGTGACTGTAGAGAATGGGTGAAGAAAGGATGCACAAGACGGCCCCTATAAGTTCCAACTTGATATAGTTTATCCAGTAATAGACTTCACGAAACCGAATGTCAGCGACAAGACACGTGAAGACCGGCGATATCATAATCCTGGCATAAGCACTGGAACTTGTCCCGTGTGCACTAATCTTATTTCACGCCAAACGACAGAACACTTCTAAGCTGTACGCGAGTATACTAGCAGCTCATGCAGCTTACTTATGCTC
The DNA here is from genome assembly GCA_036937115.1 of Nidularia sp. FH-822889. NCBI lineage: Eukaryota > Fungi > Basidiomycota > Agaricomycetes > Agaricales > Nidulariaceae > Nidularia > Nidularia sp. FH-822889. The sequence continues at coordinate 10,468 of JASFDF010000087.1, forward strand.
GTCAGCTCTGGGAGCATGTCAATTATTGTCAATGTTAAGATATTATCTCACCTGCAGCTAAACAGGAGAGCAACTGAAAGAGCTTGCAAGACCATCGAAGCTCTAAGAGCCCCACATTCCAAGGATCAATCCGAAATTGGGATGATTTCCAGCTACGAGTGCAACCTCGTCCGTTTGTGATGTTCCAACACTCTGACAACCGTACTTTCTGCATTTCATCAGAAATTTACATCACAAATTAGAGTAAGAAATAATGGACTCGCTCGAAGAAAGTGCAAACCACTACACTGGACAACGTCTTGTTGAGGACGGTCAAGCTGCCAAGGAGGTTGAAGCATTTGTCGGAATCGGTGGGGAGCATGACACAAGAGCCGTCGAAGTTGACAGAGGTGGACACTTTGGTTGCAATCGTGCGATGTATTGCATTCCTGATTTCAAGCTCGGTGGGAGCAGCCGATGCTATAGCCAATAGAGAAGCGAGAGCAATGAAGAAAGGGTTGGAGGTAAACATTATTGCTTGTGCAAGAGGCTCGGGAAGAAGTACGCAGATGGAATCGGACGTGAAAGGGCGCAAAAAGGTGCACTTTTATAGGCCATAGCTCGATGTTTTTCGCAGAACTCACGAGGATGTAAAATTGACAGCAGTCATGTCGATTCTATATTTCGGTGAATTTTCCAACATACAGGCTGCCATACTCCACATGAAGTGCGAACTAAGTCGGAAGATGATTGTTCGACTACTGCAGTAAGCGGTTGTCGACACCCGACATTCACTGTAGCGAAGTCCAAGGAGAATGGGCAGCACAACATGCACAACATGCCAAGGAGTTTTGTAAGAGAAGTGAAAACCGAAAATACTTCGGCCATGGAGAGTCGGTATCTACAACTTGACATTCATCGCAGCGTAGACTATTCGGCGAGGCTTGAGAATTTGAATTGGGAGCAGACAACGCGCATCTGTCGTCCCTTGAGGAAATGATCAAGGAACAGAACGCGTGGGCGACATTGAGAAGTCTCTATGCGGGGAAGTGGTCTCACCGACATCCACATTCGGCCAGACCCCCCGGAATACCAACTAAGAAATTTTGAAGGCATATAATTGAAATTATATTGAGCCTGAAGCAGCATAGCAAAACTCCCGGAGAAATAGTAGATTCCATGGAAGGTGCTGACAAGATGAAGAACAAAGATCCGTGCTCAGTTGAGATGCTGTCCAGCCCCTGAAAATTCCGCCAAGATGATATTCGCGCACAAACGGTACTCCATTGGCTCAGTAGCGGCGGGAAAGGAGCATGTGACGTTCTTGCATGTAGAAGTTCACCAGGAGTGGGTGTATTCAAGAGCGTTAAGGCGTTGTAGTCGAAAATTAAAGAAAAGGACGTCGTTATAACTGCACTATGGTTGTGTTCGCCTCTGGATGAGGTGACGTGTCTACCAGGAGGTGTAAGAGTTCGCTTGAAGAGAGCTTCTGAAAGGCAGACGTAAGGTTTAGATAGGTAGACACAAGAAAATGGAGTATTCAAGTGGAGTGAGAGGTACAATGTGAGGCTTGTCAAGAAGAATATCACAACATACAAGTTGGAGGTCGCAGTTCAGGTGTGCTATCCGGCTTGTATGGACGTATTTGACAAAAGCTTTAGATTAAGTTAAGAAATCGCCGTCCACGGAGATACTTCTCCACGTGGCACGCGATCGATCAGCAAAGCATTATCCGGCAGACACGGCCGGCTTTGGTTGACTCACAAAACAGACGCGCGTGGCTTTGGGCTGGCCAAGTTTAAATACCCTCCAGCCCACTACCCTGCAGATAACGACCCCCATGGCTTCCGAATCCCAGCCGCCGACGCCCGCAGAGTCCATCCTCAGCCCCTCCGCCACGGGGCTGCACATCCCCGAATCCAAAGATGGGTTCTTCGGCTATCCAGAGGAGAAAAGTCTGCAGCATGTATGTTTTGCGTTGAATTGACACGATGTGTGATCAGCTCGTTCATCGTTTATCGGAATATTCGCGCTCAGATAGAAGAAAAGTACTGGGCGCATAGGCGTGGCTCGGACGCACCATCGGATGTGGGCAGCTTCAAGCTATCCGTGCAGGGATCGGCCCCGGGCGAGATTGTCGTTGAGGAGGAGGAAGTCCAAGTCGGCGAGGCGCATGCTCATGACACCGGTATGTCTTCTTACCATTGCGTCTTCGGTGCGACATTCACATCCATTGCCCAGACGCAATCCTCACCTCCGAACACGCCCAGCTCTTCCACGCCTTCCAGCGCTGCCTCGAGCTGCGTGACAAGTACATGCTCAAATCGGGGCAACGCCTCGGAGACGACCCACGCGACTACGACGGGCACTTCCACGGGCTTGACGCAGCGCACGCCGACGTCTCCGGGGAGAAACCCGACTCCGACCCCGCGACGAACCGCCCCAGCATGCCGGACGTCGAGCCGTGGAAGATATACCCGAAGCCCCCGCCGCCACATTGGCACTGGACGGACAAGGAGAAGGTCGTGAGCTCCGATGGGCACCATACGGATAAGGATGAGTTCTTCTTTGAGGACTGTGCGATTCCGGGCCCGCATGAGTGGACGTATAAGTTGGATGAGAAGGGCGTGTTTCAGGTGTATAGCGATGAGGGTGGTGTGTATCTGCGCTTCTGTTGCGTTTACTACCTTCTAATGAAGTCTAGATGTGGAGAACCAAAAGCCTGCGTTCGACATCCCTGATATCAGGGAGTACTTCGTGGATCTTGAATACGTCCTGAGTGTCATTGCCGACGGGCCTACCAAAAGCTTCGCCTATCGAAGGCTAAAGTACCTCTCGAGCAAGTTCGACATGTACACCCTCCTCAACGAGTTCCAAGAGCTCGCTGATATGAAAGTAAGGCCCTTACATCCCCACCGTATCCGAGCCTAGCTCACAGTTTCTTCTCTTCCTAGAGAGTCCCTCATCGGTGTGTCTGACCCTTCCTATCTTCCTTCTCGCGTAAACCAAAGCCACTCGTAGCGACTTTTACAACCTACGCAAAGTAGACACGCACGTGCACCACTCCAGTAGCATGAACCAAAAGCATCTCCTGCGGTTCATCAAATCCAAAATGAAGCGCAGCCCCGACGTACGCCCCCCTTCCCTTCCCCCCTTCCCTTCCCTCCTTCCCCCCCCCCCCCCCCCCCAACCTCCAAATACTAACCACGCCCCCACGCTCCCCTTAGGACGTAGTAATCTTCCGAGACGGCGCAGCCCTCACCCTCGCGCAAGTCTTCCACTCCCTTAAGCTTACTGCATACGACCTCTCCATTGACACCCTCGACATGCACGCGCACCAGGACTCCTTCCATCGCTTTGACAAGTTTAATCTGAAGTACAACCCGATTGGCGAGTCGAGGCTGAGGGAGATCTTTTTGAAGACGGATAATTATATTAAGGGGAGGTATTTAGCAGAGTTGACGAAAGGTGCGTGGTGGCTAGTTCTATTAAATCAGGATGTGGGGGCCTAGACTAATTATGGATTATGTGTGCAGAGCTTATGACAGATCTAGAACAGACGAAGTACCAGGTACGTTTTTGGCCTTCTTCTGGCGTAGGATGTTAGTGAATTTCACATGTAGAACGTAGAATGGCGCATCAGCATCTACGGCCGCTCAGCCGACGAGTGGGACAAGCTCGCCAAGTGGATCGTGAACAACAAGCTCTACTCGCACAACGTGCGCTGGCTCATCCAGGTCCCGCGGTTGTACGACATCTACAAGGCCAACGGCTCCGCGCAGACGTTCGAGGATATCGTCACTAGTACGTCTCCTCTGTACCTTCCCTCAATAACATTACCTCATCACGAGTAAATAGATGTCTTTGGCCCCTTGTTCGAGGTCACAAAAGACCCTACGACTCATCCCGAATTGCACGTGTTCCTGCAACGCGTGGTGGGCTTCGATACGGTCGATGATGAGTCGAAGGTCGAGAGGAGGATTCATAAAAAGTTCCCTTATCCACGGTTGTGGAACTTTAATCAAAACCCGCCATATTCGTATTGGTGCGTGTGCCTCTATCAGCCATTCACGGGCATGTGCTGATGTGCAGGGACTGTTAGGATATACTACATGTTTGCGAACATGGCGAGCCTGAACAACTGGCGGCGCATGCGCGGGTTCAGTAAGCCCTTCTCCACCCCCCCTCCCTCGATCTAACCCCAACACTTCCCATTAGGCACATTCGTCTTCCGCCCGCACTGTGGCGAAGCCGGCGACACCGATCACCTTACCTCCGCCTTCCTCACCGCGCACTCCATCTCGCATGGCATCCTCCTGCGCAAGGTCCCTGCGCTGCAATACCTCTTCTACCTCAAGCAGATCGGGATGGCCATGAGCCCCCTCAGCAATAATGCGCTGTTTTTGACATATGAAAGGAACCCGCTCCCGGACTTTTTTAAGACGGGGTTGAATGTGAGCTTGAGCACGGACGATCCGCTGCAGTTCCATTTTACGAAGGTGTGTTTTTTGACTGGGTTTTGTTATATTGTGTATATCTAATGGTTTGATTGGGGATAGGAACCTTTGCTAGAGGAGTATAGTGTTGCTGCTCATGTATGTCTTATTAGTTCCAGTGCTGTTCGGATGATAACTTGTTGAGTTACAGATCTATAAACTTCCACAAAGCTCACTAGCTGAGCTTGCCCGCAACTCCGTCAGGCAGAGCGGCTTCGAGATGGAGGTCAAGCGCCACTGGCTAGGCCACGAATGGTACCTCCCCGGCGCGGCTGGGAACGATATCCACAAGGTACCCCCCTTCTCTTTTATCATCTTTCCCAGTTCATATCTCACCTTTAAATCTCATTGCAGACCAACGTCCCCGACATCCGGCTTGCGTTCAGACACCAGACGCTGGTTGGCGAGCTGGACATGATTCGTGGGAAGATTATAGGGCCAGCACCAGGGCTGACGCATGCTAAGGCACTTCATGGTGTGGACGCTGTACTGCCAACGGCGGATACTGTGGCTGCGAAAGCGATGTCGAGCCATGTTTAGATAATCTAGAAGTGGCCAACGGTATTGGTTTCGTCGGCGTGATCTCAGTGTGCAGTGCTTTTGTTTAGCTGTGACAATGTTTCTATTAGTTTTCGGGGGTTCTTATTCTGCGCTTCTGACTGCTCTTCTCCCTGATTTAATCATGCCAGCAAATTTTAGAAACCGGTGAGCTCAAGCAAATTTCCAACTAACTTTCATCGAGATTCGGTAGTCCAGATCACTAGTATCTATCGATCGGCCTGTCCTGAACACATTCCTGAGGGCTTTGGAAAACAACACTACACAACGCAATACGTGTGCTTCTGCCAGCGCCGTGAGGCAACGTTACAAGGTTCAAACCAAATTCCGAGGTGCATCCATGTTAATTAGGAGCAACTACCTGCCCCTCCACTCACGAAACACTGCGATCAACAGGTTATCAGATTTTCTACTCTTGACCGAGCCTGAAGCTTCGTTCTTTATCCTCCGAAGTCGTCTCAATTGCAGGCGATCGCTTTGTTGCCGGCATGTCTTGGAGCTTCTATGTCACTTGACAACGATTGCATCCTTCTTCGTTTGTCGTGGAACCATCTCAGCCACCACTGCGGTGCGCATGTTGACATGCTCATTTGCTGATGATTGTCACTGATAAAGCCATCCCTCTTCCTAGACGTTTTCCCGGATTCTGCACGCTTCTCGTTTTACAGATCTGTTTATGAGCATCTTCGTTCGGGCTGATGATATTCTCTACATGATCTGCATGAGAAGATTGCGCTTTCATTTCTCGTGCAATGATGATATTGTTTGGGTGCTCATGGGCTTTGCTCAATGAGATTCGTACCAACCATGAGCCCGCCAATTCTTTTCCGCACCTCATGCATAGTTGCCACCAGAGCGCTCATGATGACAGTTGTGTCCTTTCCATTTCGGAGATTCACCCTTTTTGTGCTAACCTTGATTTCTTGGCATACAGGTACCAGCAGAGCTACCTAATTTGTACGGCTAGACATAAAACTAGGAGATTTCAGAAATTTGCGCCCCTCCCTCGTCCTGCTTTTATGCTCTGGTGAGTATCTTGAATCTCTAATTAGCTGCAGTTGCTCACTGTTAGCCCGCATATATAGTATTGTTGTTTTTTACCTGTCTTCCGGAATAACAATCACCGGTTTTCACGTTCATAAATTTATCACTCTCTCACAATGACCATTATCATCCCCCGTCTCACGGTGGCCGAGGCTGTGACGATAATCAATGCTATTATAACCATTATCTAATATCCCTTAGGCCTTGCAGTAGCCATCGTACTCCTCTCTATCATCTCCGTCGTGAATCCAGCAAATACTTGGAGCGTAGTCGCCCGCGAACTGCAGACCTCCTTTTGGCCTACTCTTCTCCGAACTGAGTCATCCACCTTACGCCATGCCTCCTTACGAGTATCTCTGGTTTCGAAGCTATCTCTCTTGACCGGTCTTCTTGTCACTGTAGCAGGTGTGGTCACGCCGCTAGGACTCAAACAGGGACCTCCTCTTCCTGCGCAGTACGAGACTATGCCTGCCTCGTATATCAGCGACATGTCCCCCATCGGACTCGCCACCTCCCCACGCACAAACTACACTTACGGGCGCATTTGCGGCGCCTTTGGACCCGTGCCGTGTCCTGGAAATGGCAATGACGGCAACACCTCCTTGATCGCGCCCTCAGTCATTGATACATTTACGAGCACTCCTTACGGTCCGTTTAGTATGCAATTCCGGCGATATTATCAGAGTGTTGCGGGATATAACTACTCCATGACTAGGGCCACCTTTGGCACACTCCAGTCTCTCATTCTCTGGCAGGATATTTTCGCAGTGGGTGGGTTAATCGTAGATATGACTTCCCATAGTCCTGGAGTCGGTTTATCGAATATTACCGCATCTTTGGAAGTCGTTAAACACGGGGCTACTTGGTCCCAGGAGATATTGTGGCTCGAGCCCGTCACAACTTGTGTCAACACAAACCTCACACTAAATTATATTCTCACAATATACTCGCAGGTCGGATCATTCAATCTCACCGACCGAGGTGGTTTCGCCAATCTTGCTCAGGAATATCCAGCTCTGAATCTAGATGGACAAAATATTGACCTCTATCAACACGCATACAAGGGCGCCTTCCTGAGTAATGCTTATATCATGATTGCTTTCGGTAATATGACGCATAACCAGAGCTACGTTGGAAGGCCCTTCACTCTCAATCCCCATAGGGATGTATTATTCATCCCAGGGATTGTACAGAATCTCGGGTTAACATATCTCACCAATGTTACCACTCAACTGAGTCTTGATATCAGCTGCCAGGGCTACGGCGGCGAAGACAAACCCGATATCTCAACCGTCGGCGTTCACTGTGGGGTTTTTCTCGGGCCTCTTTCTCGCACTGACGGTGGAGACCCCAGAGTTGAAAGCGTCAACTCAACATAAAGGCAGATTCTACACGTCTGCGCGAGCGCCACACGAGCCCGCGTACAGAAGGTCAATTTTTCGCTCAATGGCACCACGATACCTGTCTATGTGGATATTCTGAAGATATCGCGAAACCTCCAGCCTCTAGAACTGTCCTATGGGGTATAGAAAACACGGACGTGAATATCACGGACGCCGGTATCTTCTGGGGCCCAGTTAGTGACATGTACGAGTCGAATCCGGCACTATCTACCGTTCGAAGTGATATGCTATACGTTCCTGCCGGAGCAACGGACCATTGGGCGGTCCCAGGCGCCGGACAGCCAAGTACCATTCCTACGCTTGCATGGACCGCAGTGTATGCTGGCACCAGCACCTTTCCACTAGGGCTCACCGACTACTCCGGTGTTGTGAACTACGCGCTAATGTGTCGTTATCAAGCACTCATGGCTGCGGACGTGGATAAGGGCGCGGCCCAGATCCGCAACCTCATCTGGACGGACATTGTCGCGAACAATTTAATGGGGAACGGGACCAGCACCGTCCAGCTTGCGGCACAGTACCGCGCCTCGGTGCTGTATAATCTCAAGTATGCTATTCCCCTACTGGTGCTCTTACTCCTTTGGCTTCCGTCTACGGTGGCAGGGTTACTGATGCTCCTTGTGGGAGGGTTCCAAAGGATCAGATACTTGAGAGACCTACTGAATCACATGTCCATTGGAAGAACAGCTGTTGGGGATTCAGCCTTAACCGCTCTTAATGGTGCCCATTATAAAGGGACATATGCCTCTGGCTCGTCACTTACTCATGGTACGTCTTCTTGGCATTTATGACGCGGAAAGTACCTTTTTATACCATCGCTAACTTGTTTCTTTTTGTTTCAATAATACAGGCAACGCGCATCTTAGCGAAGCTGACTGGGCAAAAAGTTCCGGGCGAACTCTTCTGGAATTCAGACCCTCTGACTCAGCTACACAAAAGTCATCGCCAGAGGAAGAAAATATTTTTCTCCCTTTATCGACTCTCTCGCCCTCTCGCGAAGAACATGGTGATAGACAAGTTGGTCAAATCCGACGCGGCTAAATTCATCACCTGAGCTTGACCTGGTTTCGCAATTTTTTGTATGTGTATCTTTACGAACTCAACTTTCATTAGTTTCTGGCACGCGTGTATGTACGTTTGGTAAGGATGGCTAAATGCTATTCCCTATCTAGCTGCTTTGAGTTTTAATATTTTCCAATAGAGCTCGTCCAGCTGTGATTTTTATCAAACGCAAAATATTCGAGTAATAGTGGTGATACTGTATTGTTTCGCAAGTTTTTCCATCTTACCAGTCGCTCACTTTCAATCACATACACTCTTCAGCCAACCTCTAGCGCATATCAAGCATGGAAACTATTCTTATTAAGTCCCCTTTGTCTCTGGCACATGCACCCTGCTAATTGTCTGATTTCCTTCCTTTTGGCATTCAGTACTTAAGCGGCGCCCAAATTCCAATGGGTCTAATTTATTAATATGTCGAAGCTGTTACGAAAAGCGTCTGTTGACAATCCAGCTAACGGAATACGCCATGGCCGTATAGCCTTGTAAATTCAATTTTAACTTAAGTGAATATCTGAGGAAGACTATTCAAGATTGACGATGTTTAGCGACCAGGCCGACATTGTATATAACCATGGTCCTACATAAAATTGTATCCTCACGACATAATGAACTATGTAGTAGTAGCAACTCATTGGAAGTATCGTCATTATATTGATGTCGACTATCAAATCCACCCCCGCAAAGATCGGCAGTGCTCTCGGACTTATGCATTTCCGGTCACAGTTGGTAACGGCTCATATAGGCATCTTTCCACCTATCACTAATAGACGGCCGCGGGTGGACGTTTCACATGTGCTTGCACGTGCTGAATTGCCTTCACTTGATATTATCGGAGCATACCCTCAGGTCGTTCCCCAAAAGGCCACAGAATTTGGATATAAAGGGGGATTTCTCTGCATGAAAGGGCTGCATTATAACCCTTACTCCTGCTATCACCCTCAACAACATGGACGCCCCCAGCATACTTCTCAACAATAGGATCACGATTCCAATGATTGGTGAGCTCTACTTCAGATTTGCGTTCGCCGGATCTTAATAGAGGGTCAGGCCTTGGGACATACAACAATTGGGAAGATGAATCGAAAGGAAACGGTTGGCTCCTGACTGCACTTAAGGTTAGTTCCTTGTTCTCCGAAGGGTTTCCAACGCATATTTATTTCTCTTACAAGCATGGATATCGACATATCGACACTGCTAGAATTTATGGTGTGTGGAGCTTGAGCAACATGATTTCGTTGTCTTATTATTCTCGGTATATTAATAATAGGAACTGAAATGGCTGTCGGACAAGCAATCAAGAAATCTGGGGTGCCGCGTCGAGACCTATTCGTGACTTCTAAACTCCCGTTGGTGCCCGTCTTCTATGATCAAGGCTATTCATAGCTCGAGACAGTTAACAAAATAAATTAGATGGAATCATCATCACCGTGTTGCGCAATCGTTTCAAGAGAGTCTGAAGGAGATAGGGTTGGAATATATAGATCTTGTACGTATGCAATTCTTTCCCGAATTATTTCATCACTGACTCAGAAATGTATTTACTTCCAGTATCTTATGCACTGGCCCTATGCAGTCGCCTATGACGGTCAGGCCTGTTTCAAATGGCGTACGTTCATCTTTTAAAGCCTTCACATTAGAGAAGACATTCCTCCCAAGAAATCTCGATGGCACTCTGAATACTGATTCAAGCATCACTTTAAACGAGACATGGTCGGAGATGGAGAAGCTCTTGCAAACAGGAAAAGTAAGGGCCATCGGTGTCAGCAATTTCTCCATTAAAACGTAATTCTATGCCCTATGCCATGGGATGTATTCAATTGATCATCATCTCCAGGCTTGAACAGCTTTTGAAAACGGCACAGGTTACACCGGCAGTCAACCAAGTCGAGTTAGTCCTCCAGATGGCCTCCCTGAGGAAGTCTGATCCTGACGAATTGGCTTTATTTTTAGAATGCACCCATATTTGGCCCAGAATGAACTCCGGGAATACTGCTTGAAGAAAGGAATTTCTCTAGCTGCTTACACACCCAGCGGTAAGACAGACACATGCACTATGCATCTTCTCGTTTCTCATTGACTCTATTTGTACAGGCTCTTCGAAAGTCCACAGCGACCCAGTAATCTTGAAGCTTGCGAATAAATACAAGGCAACGCCGACACAAATAATCCTTGCATGGCATATTTCCAGAGATACGATTGTCCTTCCCAAAGATGTTAACGTGAAAGGACAGAAAGAGAATATCGAAGTGCGTAATCCGTGCAATAACTAAGGCGTTCAATCCAATTAATAAGTTCTGACAGCTTCCGAGGCTCGAAGGCATTGACATTTCAAAGATTTCTGCACTGGATCGCGGACAGAGATTGACTAACAAGGCAGACGTAAATGGTTTGGTCTGGGGATGGACATATGAGCAGCTAGGTTGGTGAGAATAGCATTCCGCCGCTTGATTGATTCGTAGTAATTGTGTAACATAATATTGGCATCGAAGTAATGTTAGCGCATGCAAATTCTCCTTTCAAGCGTTCGAGCACGTTGGGGTAAGAGAGATGCAGGACTGCCTATGAATAAAGGTGCTTAGTGGGGTAAAACTATCGCAGAAGATGCATTACAGTCCTGGTTTTCCGACCTCGTTTTGCCAAAGCGCCCGCTGTCGCACTTGGGCGTGTCGAGCTCGACATATTCCCGTATCTATAGTTATGACACGTGAGGAAAACTGCAATGGGGAACAGATGCCGACTGCTTTCTTGGCAAGTTAAGTAAGGACGATCAAATGTCTATTCGGAAGGGTCCTCAGGAAAGAAGGCCCAACTTTCGAACGTCATGCAGGGTAAACCTGCATGGACTCGGGGGAGGTTGAAGAAGGCATGCGATTATGGCAATTCTGATTTGTATCAGAAAAGCCTGCGCAGAACTTCATTTATGTATACAATCGAAGCTCTCATAGCCTATACCTCTCAGCTTAGAGCCGAAGCTATGGGGCTAAGAGGATGTTTCGAAAGAAAAGTGGCGAAAAGTGGCGAAAAACCCAGTAACCGACCTCGTAACTCCATAATTCTATAGGATATAAGGAATTATGAGTTATGAGAGCTATGGGTTATGAGAGCTTCGACTGTATGCACACCGCTTCTTACCTCCCATACGTAAATCACAATCAAGACAGAGCTTTTATATTGGGCTCGACTGAGAGAGAAAGCGCAAGCATGAAGTGTAAACAGCCGGTAGGGGGAAAGACAGATCCAGCTCGCTGGAAAATGGATGGAGATATCCAGGATATAATAGTCCCCGTCCCTGTATCATTCTCTTTACCGCATTACAAGAGCTCGAGATTGCCGGCAGCTGTAAGTAGCTGAATCTTGACAGCCAGACCAGTAATCACAACAGAAAACGGCCCGGAGAAACGGGATGATAATCACCCCGCGTAATGGACCTTATCAGAAGACACGGACAACGCCTGACCTGAACTCTCTCGATTTCTGGGGCTCAATACGCCCACGGGCCTCTTCGCGGGAGTGCATCTCCGCCAACAGCTCGGCATGCTCCAGCCAAAGCACCTCCTGATTCGCGGGGTTACAAGCCTGAAGAAGTACGGGGGTTCTTCAGTTCCTAGTAAGTAGCCGCCAATGGGATCCAGACGCTGAGCCGTCTCCAGAACAACGGACGCATGAAATCTTGGTAAGCCCTCCCTCGGGATCTGATGGTGCTACGACCGAGAAGGAAGTGCGTCCCGAGCAGTATCATTAAATAAGTACGAATGGACTTCTTATTCTCTTGTCCATCACGAGCAGTGGGAGCAGGAGATATGGCCTAGCTAATTGAAGCACAGAGGCTATGATAAGACTCCAAGAAGATTCTCCAAGGTTACCGCAGATCTATAGTACGAGAGAGGGAGGCAAGACACCCACGCCTTGCTGCGCAGTGGCAGATTGTCATTGTGCACGCTCAGATCCAGGAGAGAGGCCCCACGAAGAGTGCTCGACTCCAGCAAGCGGATACCTCGCGAAATCGCGGGGAGCGAAAGACGCTCTTCGTTGGCCTAGCCCAGATCAGTAATTGGCTGAGAATCTACGGCTTCGGAGCGAATGCATCCGGTGAGAAGTCGAAGCTCGACGATACGGTGGGTCCTCTCATCTTCCAAGTCCAAGTAGTGATGTCAATTCGACAGAGACCAGCGCGGTGGTAAGCACCCACGCACATGAGGAAATGACAAGATGGGGTGATCGTCGCTACCCTGAAGAAGTTGTGCTTGGCGCGGCGCCGAAAACCAGACGTAGACTCAAAGAAAGAGGGAAAGAGGGACTCGAAACATGAGAGTGGTGCGCCTCATGGTTCGCGCGATGCGAACAAATTCCCACTCGAATTAGAACGGAGAAGACAACTTTGACAGCCGCGAATGTGCCGCCGGCCTTGCGTACTGCCCGGCTTTCCTTCTTGGACGATCTGCTCACCGAGTGCTGCCTCGAATTCTTTACCCAGTGCTGCTGTTTATCTGCACGTACATACATGCAATTCTTGCAAGATCTTATTGTTTCTGTTTCCTATTCGCACTTATGTACAGAAAATAATTCAGAATTCGAACCATCATCGTATTCATCATTTGTATACACACAGCAGCGCACAAGGACGGGTAGGGGGGTTATAGCAAGTACTTTAGTGGTATCTCAACAGCCAAAACGAGCGCGGTGGGTCGGAGAACAGGAGGTTTTAGTAAGCCGGTTTGAACGCAAAAACAAGCCTTGTCCATCGGAGCCAATGTGTGAAAACAAATGGAGAGAGAGCGAGAAAAAAGGGATTCGTAAATCCTTGGATGATGAGGATGATGATGTGGATGCGATGGTGATGTGGACTGGGTCATGGATACAACATTGGATTGGGTTGGGTTGGGATCTGGGCTCTGGAAGATGTCTTGGGTGTGTGGGCAAAGAAGAAAAGTGAAGTGGTGCACGTATGGTGGGTTGGATGCAAAAAGAACGAACGGCACGTGGAAAGAAGAAGAGGGTTCATCCATACGCCGTGTCCCCAATGAGCGTGTACGACAACGGGGTCCAGGTGCATGCAATGGACTCAGCGAAAAGCGGCCGAACACTAAAAAAATATGAACAGAAAGGAAGAAGCATGCATGTAAAGGTCAAAAAAGCAAAACAAAAAAGACAAGTAATCCAAGACAAGGCTCTCTATGTAAGTAACGCGATCAAGTAATTAAGCAAACGGGGAAGGGTGACAGGAATAGAAACAAAAAGAAAAATGGAAGAATGCGGAAAAGAAAAAGTGGAGGAGGAAAATGGGGGGTTATACGTAGCATGTACCCGAGGGATGAAAATAGATACTTTATGGATGAAAGGGACTGCGGAGGCGAGGGAAGACGCAGGGCTCCTCGTTTGGGGAGCAGGGGCGCGGATGCATGTGAGTGAGCGAGGCGTACGCGGTGGGTGGCAAAGTGGAGGCGGGAGGAATCACATTGAGAGGAGTCGTAGAAGTCGAGATGAGAAGGCTAAAGGAGGAGGAAGCAGGTATCATGTCGGCTTGTAGTATATCGTCGTCAGATACTAGAAGAAAATGAAAGAGCATTAGCACCAGGTTGGATTCAGATGAGGTTCAAACGAAAGACGAAAGAGAAAAAATGAGCGAAGGAGAGAGGAATGACAAAAATCCTCTCCTTCAATCTCTCAAAACCAAAAGCAACACAAGAGCGAAACCAGAGCAAGAAATATAGAGATAAAAATGACGAAAACAAAAAAAAGTGCCAAACCCACCTTCTTCCGATAACGTGTCGTATTACCGACAGCCAACACCCCATTCTTAATCGCACTCGTACAAAGATGGTGCAGCACCACATGCGACGGCACGGACAGTACCGACGCGTCGTCTGTCATGGACGGGCCGGCCGCGTCAATGCCGATGGCGCGCGAGCCGGTGGGAATGGATGTGGATAGTGCTGGGGTGGGAAGGGAAGTGGGGGGTAGGGAGGAGGGGAGGAGGGTGAGCGAGGGGTGCGGGGCATGCGTTGGTGTTGGTTGGGTGGGGGGTGTGGTGGTGGAGGCGGGAACGGGTGTGCGTGATAGCGTGGGGGACACTCCGCGTGGCGTGTTGTCCAGCGGGGGGGACTGTGTCTGTGCCAGCTCGTCCGGCTTCACCTCCTGTGCCTGTTGGGCAATCCCACTGGGCGGCTGAGCAGCAATATTGGGCGTCCCGGGGGTAGGTGTGGTGGGCGCTGTGCTCACCGCGCTTGTGGTCGTCGTGCTCGTTGTCGTCGTCGTAGGCGCATCCTCCATGATGTCCGGTTCCCCTCCACGCACGGGCGACACCTCTGGCACATCCCCCATCCCCGCGCCACTCCCATCCTCCGACGGCGGGGGCGGCACTAACCCCCCTCTCCTATCCCTCTCCCTCTCCTCCCTATCCCTTCTCCTCCCACTTTCTCTTTCTCTCTCTCCCCTGTCCCTTCTCTCCCTCTCCCGCCCTACCTCCTCCCTCTCCCTCTCCCCTCTATCCCTTCTCTCCCTCTCCCGCCCCACCTCCTCTCTTTCCCTCTCCCCCCTCCTCTCCTTCTCCCGCCCCTCCCTCCGCCTCGCCTTCCCACCCCCGGGCGAGCCGCCCTGGCTCCCCCCACCCCCACTCGGTGCTGGGCTCACGCGGGTGTTCAGGATGAGTTTATCCAAGTGGCGAGGGAGTGACGGGGCAGGAGGGATATTGGGCGCAGGGATGAAGCCGTTTATCACGTGGTGCTGGTGGTGATGCGCATGGTGGGAGGAGGGCGGAGACGACGAGGCAAGGAGGTAGGCTTCTTCTTCACGTGCGGCTTCGAGCAGCTCGGGGGGGAGGGTCGAGGTCCATTGTGCTTGATACCCCGGCGTGGTAGCGGTGGCAGTTGTAGGCGACGTCGGTTGCGTGTGCACAGGCGCGGATCGAGAGGGCCTCTCATCCTCTCCCTCCCCAGAGCTCGCCGCGCTCCAAAAGCTCTGCCCGGGCACCAACTTGCCTCCCTGCGTTCCTGTCTGTGTCTGTGGCGGTAACACTAGCTTAAACTCCCTCCCCCCTCCCTCTTTCTCTATCGGGGGCGAATACCCTACCGCCCCGGCCCCCCCTCCCCCCACGCCGACAGCGACATAATTCGCAAGTGACCCCTGGTCGTCCACGGCAGTCGGGTAGGCCTCGGAGACGCGCCACACGTCGTCAACGAGAAATCGGATATGGTGCGTGCCGGGGTGGAGGTGGATCGTGGTGTGGTAAACTTGGGAGGTGGGTGATCTGGCAGAGGGAAGTTAGACTGGGTTGGAGGACGGGGGGAGGGGGAAGGAACGAGGAGGGAAAGGGAGGGGGGATGGAATGAGGAAGGAATAAGGATCACGGGGAACGGGCAACGGGGAACGGGAACGGAGGGAAGGGTGGAGGAGCCAGATCGGGCGATCTGCGAGGAGCTGCTGATGCTGCTGAGGGAATCTGGGCGTGGGGCAAAGATCCGGGCAGCAGCGCGCAATGACGTGGGATGAACAGGAAAGGCGCGAAATGGATCAAAGAAATGGGGCGATCCCGCTGTTGGGATGGTGGGGCAAAGATCCGGGGGCAGCAGTAGTGGAATAGGACAGGAAAGTTGCGAAATGAAAGAGCGAAATGAAAGATGATAACGATAAAAGCCATAAAACATATGACGAAGCACGCTGCACTCACTCTCGTTCCATCGCCTGCCTCCCCTGCCAATCATCGTCGCTCGCTCTAGCTAGCAACACTGTCCTCCCGCCTCCACGCCACGTAATCTTCACAGGCACCGGTTCCCCTAGCATATCTACTCCGGGGCTCTCCAACTCGCCCTCCAAGTCCTCCTCCGCCACGGCCAAGGGAGTAACCGCCTTTCCCAGGGCAATGGGGATGGAGGAGTGCACCGTCTCCTGCACAAAGCCGCTGGGGAGGGGCGACTGGCTAGGGGATGGGAGGGGGGCGGGCGGGGAGGGCCGGTGCTGTTGTTGGGATTGGGAGTAGAGCTCCTGGATGCGTGCGGCGGCGGCTTGTTGGCGGGGGTTGTACGTCTGCTGCTGCTGCTGGGTCTGTCTTTGGCTCTGCGGCTGTGGCTGCGTGCCGCGGAAGTACGTATTCGGTCTGGAGGGCGGAGGAAAGGGCGTGTGTGTGCTCGCTTCCTCCGCCGCGGCGAGGACGTCGCTCGCCGACGGGTAGATTACTGCAGTAAGCCGTCCACGATCGGCCTGAGGGGATGTAGGGATGGGGATGCTCTGTGTCTTGCGGCTCTGGGGGTGGTGGGCGGGGGTGAGGGAGAGGGACGCCAGGTCGGGGAGCTCGAGGGACTTCTTTTTTGTGCGGAGGGAGCGGTGGGGGACGCCCGGGGCGGGGGAGTTGGAGTGCTGGCGGCGGTGCGGAGGTGCGGTGGGGTCGGGGGACGAGGACGGGTGCCGCGAGTTGGAGGCTGCGTTCCCCATTGGAGGAGGAGGAGGAGGAGGAGTAGTGGAACCTGATACTAATAGCTTGTTCACAAGGATCCAGTAAAGATCCTATCGATTCAATCAATTCCGTGAACCAATCACTGATCGCTGTTGCCCCTTGTTTGCCCTATGAATATACGCACCCCAGATCACTCTCCACCGCCTCGTCCACCCGTCCACCCGATCATCATCACTCACCTCTCAACCACGTCCACCGTCGGCGTCTCTCTTGACTCAGAGTCCAGAGCACTCGTGCTCGCATTGTTCGCCTCCTTTGCTTCCGTTGCTCTTGGCTCCCCATTCAGTTTCGCGGATGCTGGCCGTTAGTTCATGATTACTTTAGCTTCAATCCAGACTTGCAGGCACTTTCACCACTAATCGCGCACACCCTCCGACCCGAACGACTCGGTCACGAATAAAAAGCGCTTCTACGTAAGTGCGTAGATAAGCCACCGAAAACAAGACCTTCCTTATGTAAACGCACGCCAGCGCGTCCGCTCTCCAAGCATCACAGGTACCACTATGTGCTCGGCCGCTGTAAATATGCACAACGATACGTACAATTCGCGTGCAATGACCTACAGCTAGTGCCATATGAATGTTCTAAAGATTAATTGCTCGTGCATGCGAATAGGCAGCTCTCTTCAATTTCGGGTCTTGAGGTGATTAATTCATCTATTCGAGTCCCTGTGCATTTAAATTTTCTTTACCTTGTATTTCTACAGATTTTCTGTAGCTTACGACCATTGGATCCCTGATAGCTTGTACAGCCTCCAGAACGTCGCAACTCTTAATTAACCCCGCGCCAAACGCGTCCCGTCTCCCGAGTCATCATCGGGCACTTTTAGCATACTTTGCCATGTGGTTATGCATGTGCGTGGACCGTTTAGGCGCACACACCTACCTAAGCATACCCACTTACTTACTCAGTGCTGTCCGGTACCGGGAGGTGATGGTACCTTCGAAGTCCTCCGCATCGCCGGCAAAGCGGTACTTTCGTCGTCTTGTGCTTGATCACCTGGTACATGGCTCGACTTGGACTGGACTTGGACTGGGGCGTGCACGAGAGGGGATACGTACGGCGGCGGCGTTGTGCATGCGGGCTGTCTGTCGCTGTGTTCATACCGGTGTACGTGCTTCGGTTGAGATTTACTTATAATTACACGAGGATATGGCACTAGATTTTATCATCATGATATACCTCGGTGCCTCAGCCTCAGTGCCTGTATCTTTAAAAACCAATAATTGGAAAAAGGTCTCGGTTGAATCTAGGCTAATTCTCGTCCACTTAAATGTACCTTGCCCTCGAATATCTACTCAAAATAGCCTCGCGCACGATCCAAGCACAGTGTCCAAGACATCACAGACATTGTATCGGTGCGTTCAGAATTATTGAAACACAGCACTTGGGCAAGTGTCAGGCGGACCCCTGCCACACCCGCACTCGCGCCTTCTCAGCAGCGGCATCGAGCGTGCTGTGTACTTTAAAAAAATGGGGTTCATACCTTCATAGCACCGTACGCCCACCAGCACGAATTCGGTCAAGCATGGCGTGATTGGCACTCGCGTCCGCAGCGGCAAGGCAATCTTCTGGGGCTTCGCTATATTTAACCACTGTGTAGGATTCGGTCTTATCTGCGTTGATTTCCTCCCGACGTGTTGTTGGCGTTTACTTGGCGCGTTGTTTGAGGGTGGAAATATTATTGAAACACAGGATTTCTTTGGGTTTTCACCGGCGGTACGTAAGTAGGATATTGGGATCTCTTTGGAGATGGAAACTGAGTTGAGTAATAAAATGGGGTCTCCGGAGAGCATTGAAACTACATTTAATAGTCGCCATTCTTTGGCACTCAGAAGAAACTCGGAGGAGGCTCAAGGAGAGTCAAGACTACATCAACTTGATGCTTCGGAGGTATTTGTTATGCAAGACCGTCAAGGATTCAGAATAGCTAGGAATTAAAATCTGTATTTCGTTTGAATGAGCTTTCTGGAATAAAGACAGAGTCCAGGGGTAGATCACCAGCAAGCTTGACAGAAATGAAGGGTCATCGCGGGAGACAAGCGGCTACTTGCGGACGGCGGAGATCACTCGGACCTCTTGTTTGCCCCAGAAGGATCAACCAAATTTAACAAAAGCCAATGTAACAAAGTTTAATTCGAGCGTGTTTGCACTACACGACCAAATACGGGGATCTACTTATCAACGCGTTCCAACTTCAAGCGCTCGCGGCGTCCGATAGCGATCGACTCCCAACTCAAGTTTGCTGTTTGCAGGATCAACGGAACGCGCTTAGATCTAATTGACATGCCTGTTCCGCACATTAATCTCCGTGTTGCTGTGGTTCAGTTCTGTCCGAAGGTAAGCACGTTGTCTTTGAAGTTGGATTAGCAGCTCATGCTGCTGGTTTGGGATTGTACTTTATAGATAGGGCAGGTTCAATTGAATATACTGCGCGCAAGGGAGCTGTGTCAAAAGTATTCCCATTTAGCACCTATTTTCATTTTTTATTATTAATCTCATACGGCATGTACTGACACGCACTTCAGGCTTAAACCGCAGAGTATTGATCTCCTTTGCTTTCCCGAGATGGCATTCACTGGTACGCATCACTCATACACTGAGCCATTTATTAAAATTTTCCATAATACAGGCTATGCATTTGAGAACGCCTCTTCCATCCGGCCATATTTAGAAAGGCCACGTACAGGTCCGACCTCAGAATTCTGCGCAGAATTGGCTAAACACCTGCAGTGCTACGTTCTTGCTGGGTATCCCGAAACCCTAAATGCCGAAGACTTGAATGAAATTGAAAACGAGGAAAATCCTGAAGCTGAAAATGGATCAATAAACAATAGAGAGGTTGTTGGCGCCAACAGCGCCGTGTTATATGGTCCAGCCGGCGAATGGGTAGGTGGGTACAGAAAAACGAATCTATACGAAACTGATATGTCCTGGGCGAAAGCAGGTAATTATCTTCTACTCTTTCCCCACATCCGATACCAATTTAATTATTTCCCTAGGTACCGGCTTCGCCACCTTCCAGCTCCCCGGCCCTCTCCAAACAATGAGCCTCGGAATATGCATGGACCTAAATCCGCACCCACCAAAATTATGGACGCTCTCTGACGGGCCATATGAAATTGCCGAATACTGTTTAGAGAAGAACGCAAAATTGCTGATCCTGCTCAATGCGTGGCTGGACTCGGGGGAGGAGCCAGAAGAGAACCATGACTGGCGGAATTTAAATTATTGGGCGGCGAGGTTGAGGCCTTTGTGGGAGAAGGAAGGGGGCCCGGACTCGGGGCTGGAGGCAGATGACGAGGATGATGCTGCTCCTCAGGATGATGATGGAGATTTAGGTGACGAGACGATAGTTATTATATGTAATAGAACGGGTGAAGAGAATGGTGAGCGGTGTTTATTTAATTTGAAACTTAGCTGGCTAAAATATGGAACAGGCAAGAAATTTGCAGGTACTTCGGCTATCTTCAGTATGAAACGAGGCTCTGGGCGTCCGAAGTTGCTAGACATGATGGGACGGAGGGAGGAGGCTATTCGTGTTTGGAACATTCAAGTATTGGGTGAATAACCGACAAGACA
Source organism: Nidularia sp. FH-822889 (assembly GCA_036937115.1). Lineage (NCBI taxonomy): Eukaryota > Fungi > Basidiomycota > Agaricomycetes > Agaricales > Nidulariaceae > Nidularia > Nidularia sp. FH-822889. Next base: position 31,041 of record JASFDF010000087.1, read on the forward strand.
TACGCATATCTTCCATAATATCTGGATATAACAGATACTATGTATGATACGACTACGGTGATAAATACATTCAGGGTGCCCTCTCTTTCCCTCTCCTCTTCCGTGTTTCACAGATACGTTTCAAGATGTCAATAATTCCTTGTGAGTCTTCAAAGTCCTCATCATCGCTATTCCAGAGATCTAACTGGCGTAGCATTTGCAGCGCGTTCTCCAGAGTCGATATGCGGCGTTTATAGCCATCGGCAGTACTGCTCATGGAGAAAGCCGAGAATTCAATCTCTTTTGTTACGTCGGCCAATATTTCGTTCCTGAAAGAAACGTGAACATTATAGTCAAAGATTATTCAGCAACCCTACTTACCTGGTAGATAAAGCGGCAGGAGCGCTTTCCAGCTGATCCCAAAGCGTTTCTGAATGCTGACCTTTCATGAAAACTCTGTGCAACCCTCGTCGGATCGTCGTATATGCATCTTCACGTGAACCTGCCTGTAAAAAATATGGAAGGATTGAGACCTATATCCGAAGACTCACTCACCGGAACTTTATTTGAAGATGAGTGTTCGAGGTCCGTGACTATATCCGGCAGGTCAACTGGAGATGCTGTGGATCTCCGGTATCAGATCCACTATGAGGAGAAGCAAGAAAATTGGCGACGCACAGTCTCGGGTTGGTGACTTGTTCTCGTAATCATTGAATAGCGGAATATCTTCTGCAACGTTTGGAGTATCTTCATCACTAGTGTCTATTACAATTTGTTCTATAGTCGCGGACTCTGTCACGTTCTCCGCATGAGATGCCTTCAACGGCGTTTTGAAAGGCGTCTTAAAGGGCGTTTTGAACGGTTTCCTTAGACTGGACACCGAATCAAAAGGTATCGTAACTTGGTTTCGGTTAACAACCGACGATCCTACAAAGCTGAAGACGCTTACCAAGAGCAGGAACGAGTCCAGCATGGACTTTGGTCTTCTTCGATCGGCCACTAAGGTCAGACCCAGGGCGTTTGTTGTCCCCATAAGAAGCTCGAGATGCAAGCCGAGTACCCAACTGATGTCGATTTGAACCAGATGCGCTTTCTGCTCGAGGTTCAGGAAATTTATTTTGCTCAATTATTGCTCGCCGCGCTGAGACATCAACATCTGGGCTCAGTTTGGAAGATCTCAGTTTAGTCTTCTCGGGGTATTTACATATCTATAGTAGTCTCAAGTGAGTAAGAATCCTTGATATAAATAAAAGATAACGCACGTCGCACATCGAGTTACAATATCTCTTGACAATTGCAACATCGTTCGAGTCGATAGTTTCTCCGAAATATCGACATATAGACTGTTAAAATAATGGGGGATGTAACTCGAAATCTTTTTTTACCAGATTTCAACTTACCACATGTCTACAAGTATCCGTGCTCTCCGCAAACTCAATCAACTGTTGGACAAATCAGCAGCGACGAATAATATAATTAATGTCTATACCTACTGCTGAAAGACTATCTGTAGCCCTCTGACTAGGTGTCGGACCTTCGATTTCTTCTTGTTGACGTTCAAGGTTTGGGGTTGCTACCCATCTCTTTACACAGACGGCATCTTGTCGAGCTGACGGCTTTATGAGCTATAAAAAAAAAGACCTTTGCAACTGCACTCACAATAATATAAAATACATTTGGATGGCTACCGTGGAGCCATTAGCATATGATAAAATCAAATGATCCCACCGTGGTGACTTACAGATCCATCTCGGCCAGCGCGACCTTCACCGCCGTTTATCAACATAAATAAAGCGGCAAAAGCATCTTAAAACGCACCTGTTTCTTGATAGTATCCTACAAACGGTAAGCCGCGATTTTAGTTAAATATAGGTATATTGAACGGCGCCAAGTGGAGGTTCAGTCATACCTTCAAAGCTTTTTGGTAGATCGTAGTGAATGATGTATCTGTAAGACGAAAGAGTCAATGCAAACAATTAGAATAGAGACTGCAGCGTAAGAACCTAACGTCACTCTTGTCTATACCAAGACCGAATGCTATTGTTGCAATCACCTATATTAAGTCTACGCGTCAGGTGAATCCTTCATCTGTCCGATATACTCACCAAGTCCACACCGCCTTCTCCAGATCCCCCGATTGTCCAATTTTTTAAGGTCGTGTCAAGAATGTTGGACCTAAGATAAAGTTATTCGCCTCGCTCCGTATCAGCTGTCCTGCATCACACAAGTCACTCACTTGATGCCCCGATGGTATGGCCGGGAATTGAGACCTTTGCCTCTCAAATAAGCCGAAAGTTCGTCACATGTTGCGCGCCTTCGGCAGTATATAATACCGGAGGAAGGTCTTTCCCTTCTCCTATAAAGAGTAGTAATGTATTCGAAGATGTCTTCCATTTGAGAGACAGAGTTCGCGTCAGGACGGTACCGGACCTACGTGCTACTGTTAGTACTGACAATAACGGTGATAGTGCCACATCAGTACCTCATAAAATAGATTTGAACGGTTGAATGGATGGAGTGCTCGGAAAAGATGCTCTTCGGACATCTTGAGACTTCTTACAATGTCGTTTTGAACGCTAAGAGAATCCATGAAGTTAAGATTAACTAATACCCTGTGCAAGAGGCCACGATAACGTACGCAGGAGTCGCAGTCGCAGTCAATGCCATAATTGGTATGTCAGGGTATCGATCCCTAAAGCAGCCTAGTCGTCTATATTCCGCACGGAAGTCGTGGCCCCATTCCTGAGCCAAATTATTATAAGACAAGACAAATAAAACTAGCTTCGCTACTCACCGAAATACAATGTGCCTAAATACGAATGAGAGTTATGAGATGGAGATAGAAAAAAAGAATGACTCACCTCGTCTACTACGAGGCGATTTAGTTCTCCTTCGTCGTAAACGTTATCCAGTAACCGCATGAAGTCCAATGTGCAGAGCTTCTCAGGCGTAACTAGTCATAAAAATGAGTAGTTTGGAAATAGAACTGTGCACGGAATGATGCGTACTATATAACAGCCTGATAAGAGGATGCCCAGAAGATATGTCTTGTATTATCTGGCAAAAGGTTGGCATGAAATCATAAAATCGTATGGAAAGCCGACCTCTTGCTTTTCTGACTCGCATGTTTCCGATGTCAATGATGCCACTTGAATATTTTTCTTCCGCAAACTTTCTACCTCTGAAAAGCAAGACGGTTTAAACTTAAACAATAAAGCAATGGCGGTACAATTGATAGAGAACTCACGATTCTTCATTAAAGCTTTGCCTATAGGTTAGCGCCCGAGATGTATATCTGACGCGGGGATACATACCAAGAAGGGGGGACACCACTACAGTGACCCCGCGCTACGAATAATGTTCGTTATAGGAAGATACAGTGTTGTGGCAACACCATTACCTGTTCTGCTACAGATGGCACTTGAAAGCAAAGACTCTACATACCACTTCTTACAATCAACACATTGCGAGTTTATGCGGTACTACGCACCTTTCCCATGCCGGTTGGAGCCACAACAAAGACATCGCCACCTGAGCAATCACTAAGAACCTGTGAACTTATGTTAATTGATGCACTCACCAAGAACAGCTGCATCAATTATCTGCTTCTGCTTCCCCTTATATTCAGCATGTCCAAAGACTGATAGGGATTAAGAGTTTAAGAAGATCCAAAATAAGTGTATGCACCAGCCAGTGATCGTATGCCGCATGGCCTGCTCACTATTTGTTAATACACTGTAGCAAGATCTATTAGTAACATCATTTAAATACATCCTTAACGTACTGGAAGCAATCGTTCGTCACATTGGGTGTTCTCTTCAGTTTGCTAGCATTCATCTTCGCGTTGAACTGGCTTGGCGTATCGCTGTGGTCTTCTAGATTGGGATAGGAGGCTGCTGGAGGTGTTTGGAGAGCCGAGGAGCTCCAATCTTCATATACATCTTCAATAAGACGGCGTGAGCGTTGATCCGTTCCATGAGCCATGACTAGAGTGGATTATGGCTAGGAGAGGACGTCGTTAGTGGAAGAGCGTGTTAGCTGGTGATTGATGCCCGGGTTGCCTGAGTCACAGCTAGTCACAATCGCGTCTCCATTGTGACTCGTGACGTGACCGATCGCGTAGAGTGCAGTACATAATTTATCTTCACATTTGCAAACTTAAAAAAAAAATCTTATATGTCCTGTTCTGCAATATATAAATACATTTTTACCTTCATATTACTTTCTGAATCCAAAGAGAAGTAATTACTCGTTCAAGACAGTGGGAATACCGGCCAGCTTCATCTTCACTCCGATCTCGAAGAGATAATCAAGGCACTACAGGATTATAGGCATGAGAACGGCGCAGAAAATGGAAGATAGATTGTCGTAATACCTCTGTCTGGGTTTTGGCTTTTTCCCAATCAGTTCCTGTAAGTGAAAATCGGATCAGAATGAGATTTTGGTAAATTCGGACGAGATGAATTCTTACCCCAAACGTAGACGCCGTGTCTTCGCACAAGCACACCTGCTGCATCAGGGTAGGCACGCATGGCTTCAGCCATGCTATCTTTGAGATCCTCCTCATTAGGCGTATTCTCAATGATGGGAAGAACAAGAGTATCGAGATACGACAATGCCCGACCTGTTCCCGCGACGCGAACGCCCTTAATCATCTGGTAAATGCAAGAGCATACGTTCAGTTCCTAAAATAGGGATTTCAGTGAGTTATTATTCACCTCCTAAGTGACCTGAATTAGCGGAAGCAATTCAAGATACGAATTAGCGACTTACTTGATGAGAGATGGTGAAGACGGACCCAGACCACAGCAGAGTCGCCATCACGGCGTGCTGTGAATGCGTATGAATGCAGCTTCCGGCATCTCGAAGATCAAAGGAATTCCAGAAAAGCGGCGTGCACGCTGATTCCTTCAGGTTTAGAGCGGGCCGACGGAGAAACACTCTGTCGGTGTGAGGGGAAGGCTCCGGCTGAGGGTATGGTAGCACAAAGATATGCGTGGGTTCGATACGCTCTTTCTGAACACCAGAAGGCGCTATGTATACCCTGTCACTGTTGAAATATTAAACCTTTCCGGTAGGAATTTAGGAGTCACTCATCATACCCAATTCGAATGCAGATCCCACCGCCAGTTCCTGTCACCCAGCCAAGCTTGATAGGTATCAGAATTATGATCAGATAGTGTTATTGCTGCTATAAATTTAAGACCCACTTGATAGAAAGAGCGACACAGAGCCGGAATAAGGTTGGCAGGCTAATGAACGATGAGAAACTCGTCAAAGCATTCCAATGTGCACCCAGCGTACATGTGTTGGATCTGTCGATGTGATGAGACTCTCAGAGCTTTCCGAAGGCATTTTTTCAATTAACTGAGGTCGCAAGAAATCACAATGAGGTCGGACTGATGACTATGAAGCAGCAAGACTTCGTGATTTGTAAATGCACTGACCCTTGAGAGTGAGTGGCAAAAATGGAAGATCTCGATTGGGATCGATGAACCCAACTTTAGGTGTAGATCTCGTGACGCCGTAATTCCCTTTTATGTCGAACTTCAACTTTCTTGCCACCATCATCTCCAAAGGTTCCAACTTCCCAGGGAGCTAGCATCTGGCTTGCATCATATGCTATACATACCTTTGCTAGGGCCCAACAGGTGAGACGCTCAAAATTCGGTATAACATATCATCGACAGCACGCGCGAATAGCCTTAAAAGTGCTGTTCACCATCACGCTGTTCTCTCGAAAGCAACCCATGGTCTCACATATAGCCCAATAGCGTAGAAAATACGTCTTCTGAACTTCTCTCTTCTTCAAGTCGCCAGCACATGATGAATATTGTCGATTATGTCTCTTGCGACGGTCCGAGGAATGAACTCTGTGTCGGCCCGTGACTCCACAAAACGACGAGCAACTCCTCAAAATGAGCGGAATGTGAGTTAATGCGCTCATTTTTTATCATCTGGCATCTCCCCAGCATGTTAATCTCGTCTTACGTACTGTTTGGCTTATTGGTTGCTACAACCAGTCTGGCTCTTAGCAATGGAGTTGCTGTGGCGCCACCCATGGGCTGGAATCCATACAATGCTTTCCTGTGAGCACTAAAGTCCGTTTTATACCTTGAGAAGTGAATCTCACGATTCCATTTCAGATGCACGACCACAGAAACGCAATACAGATCGAATGCGCAGAGCTTGATTAGTCTGGGCCTCAGCACACTTGGTTATAGATACGTCAACCTGTAAGAGCAGAGTGAGCTTCTATCTCGTATAAGCATCGCCTCACTAGCTTCATCAAGTGACTGTGGCTGGCAAGGCAAGACGCGCAATTCTACTGGTGGATTTACTTGGGACACGACCACGATTCCATCGGGTATTCCGGCATTGTCTACCTTTATTCATAACCTTGGACTCAAATTCGGAGTATATTCTGATGGGTATGTGTCCATCCCTTTTACTGTTGTCTGCTGTCTGACGGTATATTTTCCAGTGGCGTATTTGCTTGCGACTTCGTTGGCGGAACTGCCCATTATCTCGGAAGCCTCGGACATGAGACTTCAGATGCAAATAGCTTCGCGTCTTGGGGGGCGGACTATCTGAAGGCGAGTGCCGTCGTCCATTTTCATCCAATAGCTCATAGACTTCAGAGGGAATATAGTACGATAATTGTTACGCTGGTAATTTGAAGCCCGATCATCCCGTTCGCGAACTTACAGATTGCAAATGTGTGCAGTAAATTCAACAGACTTTGTGGATTTCAACCCACCAATATCGGTTCGTCTTCGGTTGAATTTCTCAGGCGTGTATCTGACAATTTTGAATAGATTCAAGTAACTTAGATCCAATACTGTCTCATTCATGTCTCGAAATCTGATTGGACGTTAGACACATTATATGACGATGCGGGATGCTTTGGCTGCTACAAATCGGCCTATCGTGTTCTCCATCTGCGAATGGGGAGTCCAAGGTAGACACCTTGTGTCATGATTATCTCCATTCCGCTCATCTCGTCCACCTCCTCTTCAGACCCTGCAAGATGGCCGGCAAGTGCCGTTGGAAATTCGTGAGGCAGATCTTAGGTATTCTTCCGCTCCAAGATTAACACCATCTCCACCGCGTTTTAGATGGAGAATCTCGTAAATTGTGGTCTTCTTGATCCTTAGCTTTCATCTTACGCCTTGTCCAATCAGGAACGACATTGGTCCGCCTGCGTCATGGGACAATCTCTTCAGGATAATCAACCAACTAGTCCCCATCACGCAATTCGCGGGTCCTGGCGCTTGGAACGGTAGGTTCCGACGCAATTTCCTGAGATATGCGGAATCATTTAATTATTCAACCCATTTACAGATCTCGACATGCTAGAGGTTGGAAATACAGGTCTAACAGCCGCGGAGCAGCAAACCCACTTTGCTTTTTGGGCGGCGGCAAAGCGCGTCCCGAATTTACCTTGAATTCCACGTATAATTCACTTATGCTCGTGTGGCTAGGTCGCCTCTCATCATTTCCACTGATCTAAGCGCTGCATCGACTCAGACGCTTGACATCCTTAAAAACACCAGAGTCATTGCAATTAATGTATGTGATTAGGATATTTGCGTCCCCGCGTCTCCACCTAAATACTTCCTCATGTAGCAAGATCCCCTTGGTAAATCTATTAGTTTCAAACGCCGGTACACGAACGACCACGATGTGTGGGCCGGTCCGCTCGCGGATGGATCTACTGTAGCAGGTATGTTGGAGAGGTGCAACCTGTCACCCCCTGACGCCACTAACGGAAGTCTCCAGTGGTTATCAACTGGCAGAATGCATCGAGGTCCCTGACGTTCAACCTCGCCGACATTGGCCTTACATCGGCCACAGCTATGGATCTAATAACAGGTGCATCACTAGGGAAACTTACGACATCGTATGTGGAACCTTATACTTTCTTTCGTTTCTTTGATCGTGTTTTCTCTCGCTTTTGTAGGTTTACTGCGACCGTTGCAGCCCATGGATCGATGGTCCTGAAACTTGCCGGCGGAGTAGCCGCTCCCACTCCGGCATTCACATTCTACAATGCAGCTGCATCCACGAACACCCTTGCTGGGGGTGCTAACACTCGAGTTGTTAATTCGACGATCACCGTCGTTGGATTCGTCGGAAGCGGTGGCACCCTTACTATCAACAATGTCGATGGAGGCTCTGGAGGCACCAAAACACTTTCCTTCGAGTACATCAACGGAGACTTCGTTTTTAGTAATACGGCTTGTTCTAATTGCCGTAATGCCTTCATTAGCATTAACGGAGGAACAGCAGTTCAGGTTCAGATGCCGATCTCAGCGCAGGTAAACTTTATTCGCTTGAATAGCGACAGCTTGATACAGACTAATATCTCTTTCAGAGCTGGGATATTCTTTTAACTGGTTTTCTTGTCTCTCTACCAGGGTTCAAAGCTGGTAAGACAAACACTATCCAGATCTCAAACCCTAGTGCATTCGCACCAGACTTTTATCGTGTCGGTGTATCTATATGATATATCACTTGGTCACTAAGCTTATATCCTGACTTGCATGTGTATGTACATATTCCTGGTTTTCTGATACTATTGACCAAATGGGAAGTGAATGGTGCCGAGATTGCGTTTACATCTGTGGGCCATCTATGTCAGATCTCGCGCTTAAGTAAGGTCTCTTTGACCTGCTGACCCCCTCTGACTCCTCGAGGTCCCTCGGGAGCGAGCGAAAGATACAGCACACATTACACTTGGTGAACGATTATCTGGTTGGTATGTACAGTTTTGAACAATAAAACAGTAAATCGTACAATAAGGAACATTCTAAGGTTACATATTGACAGGGTGTGTAGCACATCGGATATGTTGTACATACATATAGTAGTGGGGGTTGAAAGCGGAAAGCGCCGAGATCATAACATCCAAGACAGCAGTCGGAATCTGTAATATACACAATGAAACGGTTTTAAAGATCAAAGCAAATGATAATTCCAGGCTTCAGATAGTAGGTGGGTCCCAAGAAAGAATAGCAACGTGTATCGGGAATGGGTATAATGAGGATACAGACTTTTAAGTGGCGCGGCGAAGAATGACGACGAGTCCGTCCGAATGAGCAGAGAAAATAGCGTCGACAGGGAATTTGGGTCCTTCATTCGTGACTGGAGGAGAAATGCGCGTGCGAGTCTGAGCTGAGCGGGCAGCTTGCGGCTTGGCTGCGCGGCTACGGCTGTTCGTCGATCCTTGCCTATTTCGCGTCGGCGAGGGCTCAGGCATACGCTCTCTGTTTCCGAGGAATGCAGGAGAACGAAACCGAAAGTTAGACATCCACAACTCCAAAGGATGAGAGAAATGGACATACGTTGATGAATCTCTGCCCTCCTGTAGCAAGTTGAAGCGTCCAAATCCAAATCCGCCATCACTTGGATGCCCCTTCTCGTTCACGCCCCACCCCTTCACACAATCTATCCACATGCGTACGTTCTCCTCGTCCTTAATCGCGACGAAGTCGAAGAAACTGCGCCCGGTACATGAGGTCTGGGAGATGAGCAGATCGTTGGAGCAGTAGATGATGTTGCAATGCTGGCTAAAGCGGTCCAGGATGAAGGCAGTCCTGAACGACTGGTTTGGTAGGTGATCGAACGTTATTGCCGTTTCCTTGCCTCTTCCTGACGGGGATGGGTCGCGTTCTTTAGATCGGCTTCTCGGACTCACAGATCCGCGTGGACTGGGCGAACCCCATGAGGATGATGGAGACGACGATCCGGGCAGCGCCATGCTTCGCGGCGGAGGGGATGGTGGTAATGGAGACGGGTCATTCCAGCGCTATTCTGAATGTTAGAGGCTGTGAGAGAGGGAAAAGCACGAAACTTACTCTGAACTCAAAGTCAGCGGCACTGGGTGTGATGACGGTGATCTCCTGCGCTGTGGACGCGTTGTGCAATGCCTTACTTGGACTGGCATAAGAAACGCTTCCAACTAGTACGTTGTGCACCACAGTCCTGAAGGAAAACTTCAACGCAGGATCAACAACCGAGATCAGGATACCTACCTTGACTTAAAGAACTGTTATTCACACGCACACACATCGAACGAAAGCAAAACACTCACTACTGCGCAGAGAATGAAACCTTTGTAAGGATCCTTATGTCTCATACGAAGGTAAACGAGAACCGCAGCCTTATCTTCTTGAATCGTGTCACTAAACCACGGATCAACACATATTAAGATGCGGCTTCCACAGGTACTGACTAGTGTAACTGTTTGACGCGGGTGAACTCGTCAGGATGTACAAGCTCCAAAGATGGTTTCCCAATGAGCTCTTTTGGTTCGAAACCTGAAAAATAACGATATTAGATTAAAATATATCAGTGGAGGGCGCGTCCCCAGTACGAACCAAGTAGGTCGGTGACCGAAGAGGTCATGTAAATCCATCGAGCCTAACGCAGTTGAAATAAGCAACCAGCATTGGATAGGATGCGTAGAAACATCCCACCTCTTGAGAAAAGTCGACGATACCAACTATAGACAATCAATGACAGTCGAAGAATAAATGTGGAATAAGTGACTGACTGAATGAGCTCGCATCGATAGACATGGTGTGGGACACTGATTTCTAGCTGAGAGAGAGCAGTCAGAGATGAAGTAGCCAGAGAGGATTGGCGCGCAGGCCTGATGTTCACAGAAGGTTAGAAACTTAAGGAGGGATTCAGGAAAGTGTTCGAGCGGTATATTTAACGGGGCGACGGCAGCATGTTCGCGGCGTTCCTTTCACAGGCAGTCTAAATGGCGTACATAGATTGTAATAAACTGCCAGAATCTATTCAAATCTAAAATGAAAACTTTTGCACAGCCACTCAACCACCACTTTGGCGCCTCGCCTATTTGCTCAAGCTCAATTCATCTTGCACATCTCGACTTCACAGCTTGCTTCTCGCCGCGAAAGGTGGGCCTTGTATTCTGCTCAAATCTCTCCGCAAGATATCAATCTGTATCCTCTGCAAATTTTTTGCTCCAAGACATATATTCATCCGGTTCTCCTTTTGCGCAAGGAGCCAAACCGGTGGTATCGAATCTTCACGTTGCACCAGGCTGAGATACTAGCCCCAGATCTTTCTCTTCGCGAAACCAGGGATCTAGGTTTGCTAAAGAAGTCGGATCTACAAAATCTACAAGTCACCAAGTCTCATCAAACCTTTCTCTCTTGACACTTTTGGTTGTGAACTGTGATGTGGTCGGCAGAACGAGAAATCGCAGCAGGCGACGTCGTTATCATATGGCTTGTGAGTGGGTCTTTCTAGATCCATTGTACTTTTAGTTTCATCAAATCTCTTTCAATATAGACACGGGACGTCATACAACCCTTAGTGGTAACGCCTGGCAAAGATTTTAATAGCAAGTTCGGAAACTATCGACAGTCAGACTTCATTGGCATTCCCTATGGCTCGAAAGTGGCATCTAGAACAGGGAAGGGCTTCATCCATATTCTCAGGCCCACACCTGAGTTGTGGACGTTGGCCTTGCCTCATCGCACCCAGATTCTCTACGTCGCCGACATCGCGTTCATCACCTCGTACCTCAACTTAAGGCGGGGGAGCCGTGTAATCGAAGCAGGTGTGTTGTCTTACGTTCTGGATACTAAGATTTATGGGCGATATCTTCCCATCCACCGATGGAGCACGGGGAAACGGGACCCTGCATTACCTGGGTGACTCTTCTACGTTCGGCGGATGTCGACGATCTTTCTCCATTGAGAGATTTGGCCGTCTTCGCATCCTTGTGACCACCTTTCTTCTTGTTTCGACAATTCTCGTCCATGAATAGATCCCTAACCATGTTTCCTGCCAGGTGCGTTGTAGACACCTCACCGCTTTAGTGCATCTCCAACTTTCGTCCATGTTTGGATAAAAGGTACAGGATCGGGATCATTCTCGCATTCTGTTGCACGGACGGTTGGAGCATCTGGACACCTTTACTCATACGAATTCCACGAGGCCAGGGCTAAGAAGGCACGGTATGTACAATTCACCTCTTCTCCGTCTGTCACATCGCCAACCTCATGACAGGGAAGAGTTCGAGAGACATGGGATGAGCGACACCGTGACTCTCACTCACCGCAATGTATGTAAGGAAGGCTTTATAGTCACAGATGAAGTGGATGCCGGTACGTAAATACTTCGATATTGTGCAGTATTTCAATTGAAGTAGGCTCGACATAGTTTTCCTTGATCTTCCAGCTCCATGGGAGGCTGTCGAACACGCGAAAAAGGCCCTTCGTGTACGTCTTATATTCTTTCTCGTAATAGACCAATCTGAGGACCACGTCTCATCGTTTCGGTACAGAAAGATCGCACCACGCGTATATGTTGCTTCAGCCCATGTATGGAGCAGGTCCTGCGAACAGTTAGTGCGCTGAACGAGGCAGGGTTTACTGGTAAGGATATTACGTTTTCTTAGGGAATTTTGAACTAACGCCCATAACTTCTGCAGAAATCACCATGTACGAAACGCTTTTACGCCCTCATGAAGTTACGCAAGTTCCTGTCCTGCAGCCGATAGGGGAAGTTAGCGAGCGATTGAAAAAAGCAGAGGTAATCCGGGAAGAAAAGCGTTTGCAGCAGATCGCCAACAACAAACTCCGAGCAGCAGCAGCAGCTGGCGCGAAGCGAAAGAGAGAAGGAGATGCAGAGCAAGCAGAAGCCGCCGAACCCGGTGACGCCAGCGGCAGCAAACGCGTAAAAACGACGGAAGAAGAGCAGACGGCTGCACAAATCGAGATTGGATCCCAGTTTATCAGGATAGAAGATGTAGAAATGCCTGCGGAACAAGATGAATCTGCACAGGCGACGCCACTAGCTTCGAGTCCTGCACCCTCAGCAAAGATGAGCGTCTCGAGGGCGCTTCCTGAAGTCCGCGGACACACATCTTATCTCACCTTTGCGTGCCTAGTGCCCTCGTCGATACCGGAGCCAACGTCAGGTGTCGAGACGGTGTCAGATAGTATGGATACACAGGAATAGTACATGTATATACAGGAGTGATATTATAGGTGGATCATTGATTATTGCCCTATTAGGCTTATTATACTTACAAATCAGATCGCGGTTGCATCGCGGAGGGTGAATAAATCCATATCCATACCTTCCAAACATTGAGATAATAAATTATTGAGAAGTGGCAGACTTGAACGCTTCCTCCACTTCTCTCTCTTCCGCCAATTGTGCTGCAGTCTTCGAAGTCCGTGGCCGTAAAGTCCGTGTAGGCGCTGGTACAGCTACAGGTGCTTTGGAACGCATCCGTTTCTTCGGTGAGGGCTCATCTTCCTCCTCGCTGGGTTCTGCTTCGTCTTCAGTGTCACCTTTCCTCGCCCTCTTCCTTCCAGACGACCGTCGAGGAGTCGTGGTCCGCGATCTCCTTGACGTCGCCGAGGAGGAAGGCTTCTTGCTGCTTCCGTTTTGCGTGGTCATTGGTTTCTTAGGTCCGATAATCCTAATTGCTGGACCCCTCTTCACTACAGGCTGAAGTGTTGGGTCCAGTTCCTCGACGTCAGGAGTTTCGTTTTCTTGAGATCTCTTCTCCTGCAGCGCAGCTTCATCAGCAAGCTCCTGCATCGTCTTGGGTATGTTCTCAGTTGAGGGCTGAATCGGTATCTCCTCCATATCCGAATCCACATCCATGGTTTCTAAATCGTAAGTGTGAAGATCCTGGGAGTCGCCGGGTGCTTCTCCTAGCCGCTGATCATCTTTGGCCTTGGGTATATGTGTCTTCGAAGATAGTGTGGGAGCCATGGGGACATGCTGATAGTTGGGTAAATGGAAGGCCTCGACCACATCGTCGGCATCTGCCAGAAACCCGCCACCCAATTCAATGCTTCTCTGCATTGTGCATTCGGTTCAGTAATCGTCAAGTGATCGTGTTATCTAAGGAGATATACCTGCGCCTCAACCGGCATGCTTTCTGTGGACTCATCTGCGAGGGGCTGTTGTGAACTACGTTCTCCGTCGCCGTCGGGCTTCGTCGCATACTGCTCCTGCAGCCTTTTGCGTATTCTCAAGCCGTGAATCAAACGCGCCCACTGCTTAAGAACGCGATCTTCACGCTTAGCCAGAGCCTTCATCTCTGCCTCTTGCTCGGCTTCCCAGTACGCCTAAATTCCATACAACTGTTAATTAACTGGACACGGATTATCAACCACTGAAACAAACCTCTAGTAACGCCGGTTCATTCTCTACGGCGACTACTACTCCCTCGATGATCGGAAAAGCTCGGCGCTTTTTGAACTCAAAGCCAGTCTACAAAAAGCATAAGATCCTGTGAGCTCAAGAGTGGGCACAAACGAGGATTAAATGGGATACATACCACAGCCTCTGAGAAATCAAACCCGAGCTTCCTTGCTATTTTTGCGATGCCTTTAACTAGGAATGCAGTGGAGCCGCACCAGTCAGATACCTCCTTATCGCGGGCGCAGGCGTGCGTGTGGAAAGACTCACAAGGGATATGTATCCCTCCTTTCGGCAGCATTGACGGCACGTACAAATCAATGTTTCCGAAGTTGTTCTTGGGCACCTTGCCCTATTCAGATATATTAGACGAAACGAGTCAGTCAACTGATCATGACAACGAGGAGAAACAAGTCCTGAAGCGAGAGACTCACGTCAACCACTGGATTAGGTATATATGGCTCTGTCTGCGAGCGAGCATACAGACCTTGCATCACCTCTCCGCCAGAGGGGGTTCCCGGTCCTGGAGATGCGGAGCCGGCGTCTTTCAATCCATCTTTCATGAATTCCAACTCGCGCATGCGGTTTACAGTGCCGGCGCGCGTCTTGATGAACTTGATTGGCTGACATCCTGCCTTAACCATTCTCCCTTCGCTCCGCATCCAGTTCTCCGAAGTCTTCAAAGATACGACGGCGGAACGGGGATAAACGGGCTCTCCTCGAAATTTTCCTAGCTCCGGAGTAGATGGAGGTGCCGGGTGTATTGTTTCGGTTTGTTTAAGATGCCTTGTCAGAACATATCTGTAATCACAATGCTCGTCAAAAAATACTGAAACAAAATTAAACGGGTGAACTTACAGCGGATGATCCTTGAATCCGGTAATGGTACTAGGCATGCCCTCCATCATTTGCGCGGTTCTAAGTTCCTCATCTTCTATGTCATCCCTATGCAACTGGTACGGTCTCTTCACCGCATTCACTACTCGATCCCACCATGCCTGCCTGCCCTTACCACCACTCCCAATGCCGAGGTTTCCCCCTTGCATCTTTGCAACTTTAGCACCATACTCCTTTGCGTATCTTCTTGTGACGTCGCGCGCATAGCCATCCTCCTCAAAAGCAAGAACGTAAACAAGCCGGTTCTCCTCCTTATATCTAGGGACTACTCGATTGGTTACAGTCGCGACAGCGTACGGATTTGCCAGTCCTGTCGAACCAAATGTCTGTGCAACAGGTACTGTGACAGTGGACGACGGCGAGGGATCGAATATTTTGCGTTTGTTGACAATTGCTCGTATGGGATCAACTGGCAGCCATCGTCCATCAGGACGAGAAAAAACCTCTGTCCAGAAAACAGGAGGGGTGATAGTGGGGTCTGGGGATTCTAATTTGGAACGTAAATGATTAATTGTGAAAGACTTATGAAACGAATAGCCTACATACCAAGGCGACTTGAGCTAGCATGGGGAGGTTGTGAGCTACTTCCAAGAGTTCGTCCTTTGCTTTTTGTCCTTCGTAGTTTGATGTCCGATTTTGCCTTTTCTTTGCCCTTGGCCTTCTCGCTCTTCGTAGGAACGGGACCGCCATCAAGTCGGTGACCATCGCTTTCAAAGGCTTTGCCGGCTCTTCTGCTCTCAGCTCCTGAAACAGATCCTGAAGCAGATTGCGGAGTTTCCATCTCCTCCATACTAGCATCCTCATTGCTGCCCGGGGTAACCTTCTGCTTTCCCTTGCCTTTCCCGCTTCCTTTGGGCTTCCATTCATATTTGGGCTTTGGCTTACCCACTCCCACCTTCCACGGCACACTCTGCAGACTCACCACTAATCTAGCTGGTATCCCAAGAGCCCTGCAAAGTGCGGTGAATAACTGCGCGCTCGTATCACGCGAGCCGCTTTGCATCAGTGCATGTTTCATAAGACTCTTTTCACTTCTTATTTTCTCTCCGTCATCGTCGAGGACATCCTGCAACGTTTCAAGATCCAATGGCTCGTCCGGGTTCTGGTCGTTTTTAATAAACAGATCCATCCGTTTTTGCACTTCGTCAAATGTACGGTTACGGAGGTGACCCTCTGGCACCACTTCGAAGAAATCGCTGGCCCACCACTGCACGAGGCTCACCATAGCATTTTCAAACATCCGACCTCGATGGAGCTGGTCTGGGACTCTCGACTTGTGAATCATTCCGAAGGCATTTTGGAGTGAAAGAGGTGTGAGCGACATAAGCCTTGCCTATAAAATGCCTGAGCAAGAAAGATAGAAGAGCACAAGAAGGGTGGCACATACGTGTAGAAGGGGGTCGTTGATCCATTTGTTTCGTATACGAGCGTTTCCAAGAAGGACGATGGTATGTATCTTGTGGCACTCTATGCGAATAAGGCGTTCTGCATGAGATAAGCCCTTCTTCCTGGAACACAACGATCAGGATACCCGTCTTCTACTCAAGCTCCACTCAACAGACTGTTTGACGACGTCCGGTTTCGAACGCGCTTGCAGCGTGATCTCCAAATGTTGAGGTTCATGTTCTGGCACTTCAACTTCTTCCCAGTCAAATTCATCTTCGCTGTCGCCCTCAAGAAGTGGATTTTGATCTGCATCAGAAGACATTGTAAACAGAGTTGGAGAGGCCAAGCTGCCAGCAAGTGGGACCTTGCACTTGACTGTCCTGTGGAAAAACTAACTTCTGGCGTGACTTGAAATGACACGATTGTCACAACCCACCTGTGTGACTCGTTACTTTCGCTCCCGAACCGCCACTAACGTCACGCTATCGTGAACCTCTGATATTTTTATTCACTTTCCTCCTTGGCTTGCTCCCACCATTAACGCTTCCGAGAGAACCAATCACACCTGCATGGGTAGAGATCAACGAACAGCTCTAGTATTTGTGCTCGAAAGACTTTACCGATATGGAGATCTGGCCTCCACGGCTGATTCGTCGAAGAAATCTGAGTCTTCGACAAATGATAGGGTGTATGAAGCACTTATGTGATGTACATCTTCAGCTTCAGCTTCAGTTGCTCGTAAGTTGAAAGCATTCAACATCAAATGTCAAGACTTCACCTATTTAACAATGCTGGGATCTCTGCAGTCGACGAAGCTGAAGGAATTCCCGACGATGCTGCCCGTCTGATATTGGAAGTATGTTAATATATCTTCCTGATTGTTCTCACGAATTTACAGGTTCTTTTCTGAGGGGGCGGCGAACGTATCTCGAGAAACGATCAAATACTTTTCATCAAAATGACATCATGGGTAGGTGATTCTACAAATTTCACGCTAGAAGCACAAGTTGGTATGGAATACTTTAGTGCAGCATGAGTTTTCTTCATTCTTGCTCGGTGCTGCGTTAAATCTTCTGATACTAGTCACCCTTCAATCTTTTCCTTTATTTGTGGCTGTCTCGAACCTCTTCAGTAATAGGACACCTCAAATTCGCAAACAAATGGACAATTACGCCAGGCCTCACTAGACTATAAACAACTTACGGAGATGAGCACAGAGTTAGTCGTTCATTACTCAACTTATTCAGTGTTGCCCTAGATGTATGTCTTGGCTGTTACCAACCAACGCCCTCTAGCGCCGTCTAATTCCCGCAGAAATTTGCTGCCAAGTGGGTGTAAACCATATAATATTATCAATGCGCTTCAATTTGATCACTTGGCACCAACTCAGAACCGCTCCCCACTCCGAAAGTAAGGTAGTTTTGCCGCTTTAAGTACATCTAAGCATCGTATGTCATTATTAAGCGAGCGGTACCCAAGTATAAACGAGGAGCAGCCTGGTTGACAACGATTTACGAGTAATATCAATTTCTAGCCTCCCAGATCCTTGTAATCTCGATGCCACCTCCCAGTGTTTGGTTTGGTGAGTTACTTGAGTTTGCGGATCTAAGCGTATCTGATAATCATTTGTGTGCAGTTACTGATTTGTATAACACACCCTTGCTATCAACGGGGTTCTGTGAGGTAACTGAGAAGGTCTCCCTTTTCTTTACAGGATCGTCGACTAGATTTGGACGGCCAATGACTGAAAGGGTCCTTGAAAACGGAGATATTGCCGTCGCAACGCCTCGATAACCGGGTATTCTCTCCGGTCTCGTTGAAAAATACCTCGGTGAAAGACTTCTAGTTCTGAAACTCGATGTCACAATTGCAGATGATATCTCTAAAGCATTTGCAGAGGATAAAGGTACATTTAGCAAATTGACGTAGATTTAATGATACTGTAGTCGGCAAAATTGAAGGAACTCCTGGCGATGTTGCTCGTGTGCATTTCGGGGTATTCAATCCTAATGCGATTTATCTTATAATTAGTCATTGGATTAATGAAAAAATAGTTCTTTTCTGGGGAGCAGTGAATATGTCTCGGGAATCTGCCAAATATTTCCGCCAGAACCCCAGCATTGACGGTCGACTCTGATAAATTTCGTCCAATGCCGCCTTCAAAGGGGAAATTGGTGTGGGATATTACAGTGCAGTGTGAGCATTCATGTTTCTTGTGTAGCATCATATTTCTTGTCTTGTGACACTTATTACTAAATAGTAAATTTGGTATGTTAAGACATATTACTATCGAATTCCATTCCTCACTTCATATTTATCTCTCGAAGGCATTAGCGAAGCTTTAAGCAACCAACTCAACCCTCACTGGAATATAAAGCTTGAAAATCTCTCATCTTATACCGTTTCTTTATTCTGAACCAGTCACCTCTGATTGAACCAGGTCTATTCCACTCTAAGGGATCACGGAGAATTTCACGCTTCTTCCTGTCCATCCTGAATATACCAATGAATCTCTGCCTGCGGCCCTTTTCCGTAAATTTCTATCCAGTGGTATGAAAGTTGATGGTGACACAGACCAAGCAACCAAGGCATCCTATAAGCTCGCTAGCGTGGGGGATCCTCCAGCATGTTTATCGATTTACAGGAACACGATTGCCTATGCTAGAGTGAAAGCTGGTCAGAAGATGTTTACTTTAAATGAACCTCATGCTGTCCATATCCTGGTTGCATTTAATTATAATAATATCGGGCCTGTACTGTAGTATTAATAAGTGCTGTACTGCGTAGCCTTCCTTCTTCCGACAGAAATTAAATAGAAACAGTTTCTGAATCTTCAAGCTAAAAAATAAAGTATCTATTTTTCATGCATATGTAGTATTATCGAAAGACTGTTTAAGGACTGCCTTGCCAGCCTTGGCCTCACGTCCGTCTAAACACTGACATGTTAAAACATAACTTGAATTCGCTGACTTCAAAGATTGGGAAGGCGTAGGTAAATGTGACCAAATATCTTCATTAGGAAATCGGAACTCGGTCTTCCGCTACGGGCACTTTTCGAGTTCCTTCTCACAAAGTGCTATTCCAGCATTTGCTAATTAATCTTCGCCTGAATATAATTTCATCAGGCATCTGCGCTGAATCATCCTTTGAATGAATGCTGCCGATGCTTTTCCCAGTCAATCTTTACTCTTATTCGACAGTGCGTGTTATTTATATCCATGGCTGCTTGGTAGTACCCGTAGTCTCGGGTGTAGCTTTCGTCACTTTGGACGACGGCGTGCTCCTTAGCTTTTTTCTTCGAAGTTATGAGGGATGACTCAAAATTTCACGAAAATAACAAATTCGATTATAGTTCGAGTGCTTATTTTCCGTTCCTAGCAGTATTTCTTCATCTTATTGCCAATTGGCACTTCCGATATTTTGAATGAGGTAAGGTCTCTCCGAATAAATTCACAGGGTGAGTAATGGTATGTATCACATGGTATAGATCATCTGCTCGCAATTCTAGCTTTTGGTGTCATTGAAGTGATCTACGTGAGTAAAGTCGCAGCAATCCATGGGTTTTCGGTAGACATGCGGGCTAAAATTATATTTTTAAGACGCAAGACTCGAAACTCACTAACTTCGAGGAAGAGGGAGCTTTTCTACTCTGACTGTTTATCCTTCTTTTATATTATATATGACAACGGGTCATCTGCACAACACAAACAACGGGGATTTATTTAGCAGTCTGAGGAACGTAAGGCTCCCGTACTAATACAGCCTTTTAGATATATGTTTGCTGTAAACAACCTCCGAAGGATTTCTCATCATCCCAGATACCTCCCACTGGTCTATTAACGGAATGTCTGGCTCCGCGGACCTCCCATTCGACAGTTGAGCTCCGACATACGATATAAGTGAACATACTCTAAGGGCAACAAACGAACGAAGCAGATTGCCATGGCATCTCCACAGGTCTGGTTTAGTGAGTATCTACTTTAAACATTTGGAACATCTCTAACGTCTAGAATTACGTTTATAGTTACTGGTCAGCAATTATTCTATTTGTACCATAGATGGATAAGAAGCTGAGAAGGAGATTTACAGGATGTTCCTCCGGCTTTGGACGGGCGATGGCAGAGGCCGTTCTTAATAGCGGCGGCATTGTTGTGGCGACCCTGCGGAAACCAGAGGCGCTCTCTGATATGGCTGCAGAGTACTCCGCCGACAGACTCCTCATTCTGCGACTCGACGTGACATACAGAGAAGAAATAACCGCTGCGTTCGCGGCAGCAAAGGAAGCTTTCGGAAGAATAGATGTAGTATTCAACAATGCTGGAGTCGCTTTGATTGGTGAAGTAGAGAGTACCCCACATGACGTCGCACGGTCAGCATTTGAGGCAAGTACTTAGGTCATTTTGTAACGCAATGCTAGTGAACTGAAGCAAGGTTGTATTTTGCTAGGTTCTCTTTTGGGGAGCCGCAAACGTTACTAGGGAAGCAATGGAGTATTTCCGCGAGAATAAACCTATTGGGGGACGCCTTCTGCAAGTCTCCTCCAACTATGGCTTGTTGAGTGAACCAGGCACAGGGTATTACAGTGCAGCGTATGTTCATCTTGTTTCTCTGTTTTCGGTCTGATTATAATTTGATATCAATGACAGGAAATTTGGCAAGTTCACAGGAAATTTGTACTGGAAGTGTACTCATTTGATCATAAACCAAAGCTGTGGAAGGTTTAACGGAGGCTCTGGTCAAGGAAATTGATCCTCAATGGAACATAAAGGTGTTGTAAACATGCTGCTCCTGCCAGCCGACATGCTTACATACCCTTTAGATCACGATATGCGAGCCTGGTCCGTTCCTCACAAATATCGGTATCAATGCAAGCGTCGCAGAGGCTACGCATCCTGCATATCCGCCTTTGCAGGACGGCAAGCACCGCTGCGATCCGCTCAACCTGGACCTTAACGGTGACAAAGACAAAGCTGCGCAAGCATTCCTTAAACTGGCATCCCTACCTAATCCACCTCTTCGCTTACCGCTCCATAAGAACACAATCGAGGCTGCGCGGACGAAAGCTGCGGCCCTTCTTTCAGATGCGGAGAAGTTTGAATCTTGGTCGGAGGATATGTATTTGCCTGCTGTGAAAGTGACGTGACAGATATATAAGCACGTATGATATACCAACAATCGGAATATTGAATATTGTAATCCACCAAAGCGAATCGGATGATAAATTCACGAAAGAATAAAAAGCGTGTTGCGCGACGCGTTGCTTGTTACTATTTACCAACAGCTTCCATACGACGCGTCGACGACGACGAAAAGGAAATGCATAACGCACGATGCACGGAGACACATTATGACTTCTTCGCGTTCCTCTTCGCAATACTCTTATCGCTTCTAACCCTCGGCTTCTTTCCATCCTTCTTCCCCGGGTTAGCACCCTTCGTCTTATCCACGGTCAGTTTCCGCACCCTCTCCCTGTCCTTCTTCGGCTTGATGCTAGTGCCCATCGCCATCCTCGCCTTCTTCTTGGCTAAACGGCGCGCAATACGGTCCGCATCGGTGGCCTTCGCCTGCTTGCGTTCGTCCTTTGAGAGGCTCGCGAGCTTCTCCCCGAGGGCTGGATCGCCTTTAGGCACGATGATGTGCGGTGCGGCTGCTCGCGGGGCTTTGGCGGCGGCGCGGCCGTTGCTGTTGACCATAGCATTGTGCTTGGATGTAGCGCTACCAGCGCCACCAGGGAGTGACTTGCATCGCTGGACACGCAGCTTACGCTTGGCGAATTTGAGCTTGTCTTGCTCAAGAGCCAGCATCTCGTCTACGCACTCTCGATCCTGTATAACAGGTAATCATGAGCACTATTTCATGTATATGGCAAATCGGAAAAACATACCGCAAATTGCACATATGCAAAACCTTTCCCAAGCTGGGTATCCTTGTCCCTGACAATCCGCACGCGCGTCACCCAGGTCTTCAGCTTTTTCATCTCCGCGTCGTCGAAATCGTCCCTTACTGGTGGCGGTCCACGTTCAGCGCTCACGACTCCTTCAAAGAACACTCTCAAATCCTCCTCCTTGGTGGCAAAATCGAGATTGCCGACGAACACAGACAGCTTCACATCCGTGCCAACAAGGCCGGCATCTTTCTCTACAGGGCCAGCAGTGCCTTGCTTTCCTACTCGGTCAATGCGAATCATGCGCTCCATGAACATGGATCCATCCCCCTTCTCCACCACCTGCAGTGCAGCCTCGTATGGGTCCATATTGGTTCGCGGAGGCGGGAGATTCGCAGGCCGGTTCACCGTAGGCATGGGATGTGCGAATACTACATATGCGTTGATGGTGTCTGCAGTAGAATGGAATTCCTGATTGATGAAGGCGATCTTCTTCTTCTGATTCGGGTTGAGGAACTTCTTGTCGTCTTTCTTGACCTCCTCTTCCTCCTCGTCATGTTTGCTATGGAGCCGCCAGGCAGCCATGCGATCGCGGTCGTGCTGACGGGGCTGCTTTTCCGCAGGCGTTTTTAATTTACCTTTCGGAGCATCGCCTTCGTCGTCAGATGTGGGGAGCTTTGCGGTGGGTGCCTGGAAGGGGATGGAGCGGAATCGTGTAGATTCGATTTTAGCAGTAGGGACAAATGTGAGAATGTGTCGCTGAAGCTTTTTCAAGAGAGACTTTATCATGTATTATGTTTCGGGATAATGGACATAAGGATTTGATATGACGCACCTTCTTCTGAGCAACGTCAATGGGGAGATTCCCGACGAATACTGTCCGCTGATCCCGACGTTCCATAGTTTCGTCTTCCGGAACATATTTCACCCTCCGAATAATCCTCTTGCTCTTGGTCTTCAAAGTCTCGTGGACGAGTGCCGAAGGATCTCCTCCGTCCGAGTCACTGTCCGACTCGGGTGCCGGAGATTGAGATGCAGGTTCTTTCTTCCCGTACAGATACACGTTCTCGAGGTCAGAGTTGTCTTCCTCAGAATCGCTCTGGTGGACCTCTTTTTCCTTTCCCTTGCCAGCTTTCTTGACTTTGTGAGCTGCGACTTGGGTGGGTGCAGCGTTAGCTTTGGCTTTTTTCTCTGTCGTCTTCTCGGGATTCGACCTCACGCGTTTTGTGGGGGGAGTATCCCCGGGTTTCTTTTCTAAATCTAACTTCCGCTTTTTAGCTGCATCCTTCGATGATTCGGCGACGGGAGCAGGGGGAGGCGGCTTGATTGTTGGCTGCAAAGTGTTAAGGAGACTAAGCTTGCTTGGTAGCGAAAGCCCTCACCGTGGCCTTGAATATGCTGTCCAATTCTGAATCGACGGCTTTCACTGAGCCCAGCAAGAATGAAGAGAGACTCATGACAGTAGTGGAAATGCGAGAGGACGTCCGAAGGCAGGCTTGGATTTACGCTCGAAAAGTCAAAATTCGGCGCGTCACGTCACGCGCGTCACGCTCTCTAGTTTAACTCGTCATCATGATCACCATAGTCATCGCATATGTCGCAATTTAAGCAATTTGGACAAGGGTATCTTTCAGAAATGCTCACTCGATAATATGTATGAGAGGCCATTGGCTTTCTTGTAACCTATCTCAGTATTTATATACCCCTCGTATGTTTGCGCCTTATCCCACCCGCAATATGCTGTTACGGTGCACAATGAGAGAGCGAAAGCAGCGACATGTGTAGCTGTACTGCTTCTCCCAAGGATAGCCGTGAATAAATTGTTTGGGCAAACGGGATTACGGAATCATCATACATAAGTAGCTCTGGACTGACTGTTTATGGATTCTGGAGTCCGAGGACTGCGTAAAGACACTAAGAGGATATCGGATTGGTTGTTTCTCCACCTGCATTTCCGTAACGAGAAAATTAGTAGATGGATATTTCGGATAATAGAAATTTTTTGACCTGGCTTGCAGACTTACGCAATTTTTTTCTTTGGTACCTCGGCATTGTTTCCGCCTGCGTCGAGCAGAGCGCCAAGAAAATTACCGCCCAATTCCCGATTTAGGTGCCACACGTGCGGTGGCGGCGTTTCCTGCAGTGCGGCATCTGTTTCGGGCAGGTGTCGTTTACTCTTTCTGCACTTTTCGGACTCTGACAATAATTGCGCCATTCCATCTTCGATTACTCGCCAGTCCTTCATTTATAAGCGACTACAAATGCAATGGCCTCTCTCACTCCTCGTGCTTCTGGCCTTTGGTCAGAATCTAGGATGACCTCTAGTTACTTTCCTGATGATGACGAAGACATGGAGCAGCAAGAGCGACTCGTGTTGGACGATGAGCCCTACGACTCGCGGACCCCGGTATGTTTCATCACTGGGCTGCAGGAATATGTTCTTATGCATTGTATCTAGTTGGATAAGACCATAGACCGGATTGGAATGGGAAGTTACCAATGGACGTTGCTGTCGTTATGTGGTTTCGGTGAGTAAGCTCAGACATGGCAACCTTCAACCCTCGTTATTGACTCATGTACTGCAGGATGGATGGCAGATAATGTATGTCTGTACTTATATGTATACTTCGTCTGAGGTAACACCCATGGTAGATGTGGATACAAGCCATTGCTATCATCTTGCCTCGTGTGCAGCAGCACTACTCGGGTTAGTTTGTTGTGCGCTATTATTTCTGCATTGCGGATATGCTCATTCTATGCATTGCAGTACCCGATAGCTATGCCGGGAGTGTATCATCGTCGATGTTCGCGGGTATGATGATCGGAGCCATTGGCTGGGGAACTTGTGCGTATACGTGATTGATATCAAACTGTTACTCACCCTTTCATTTCAATGAAGGTTCGGATCTCATGGGACGTAGTGCCGCTTTCAATGCAACCTTATTCTTCACTGCACTCTTTGGAATCTTAGCATCTTTCGCCAACTCCTTTGTGATGCTATGTGTCGCCCTGTTCTTTCTTGGAAGTGCTGTAGGGGTAAGTAGTTTCAATGTCTGTCCAAGTTTTTGCTTACAGTTCACTTCTGCTATTCAGGGCTCAATGCCAACGGACGGCACGCTTCTCTTAGAGCACATGCCCAAATCAAAGCAATACCTGGTCACGGCGCTGTCCGTCTTCTTCTCTTTTGGCGCCGTCCTCTCGGCGGTGGTAGCCCTCCTCGTCGTGCCACCTCACTCCTGTCCTGCAGCGCCTCTCCCATGTGATGTTGAAACCCAAAACCAAGGATGGAAATACCTCCTAGGCACCCTCGGGATCATAGTACGTACTCCCCACGAGCATCCATTTCCATGGCCCTCTGCGCCTCCACCCACACCCTAGACTGCTCGTCCCCCCATCCCCTGACACCTCTCACCATGTATTTCCGCAGACGCTCTCGATGTTCCTCGCCCGAATAGTGTTCTTCCGGCTGCACGAGTCGCCGCGATACCTCGTGCATGCTGGCCGGCCACAAGAAGCCGTCAAATCCCTCCAGATGATATCCCGCTTCAACGGCTCAGACCTCTCGATTGAAGTGGGGGATGTCGCAGATGTTCATCCACCTTCAATACCATCTGAAGAGCCGAGAAAATCAGAAGATGGCCGCCCAAGAGCGAACTCGCGAACGGTTTTTGACGCTGGAGTTATCGAGGATGGGCAGCTAGCAGCTAGCTTATCGAGGGAGTCGAGTTCAGAGTCGAGCAAGGCTGCGAGGGGTCTTTTGGTCACGCAGTATGCTTCGACAGGAAGCACGCCCCAGCTTGACTCTTATTCGTTCGCGAGTCCAGCACAGGAACACCCGCCATTCGTTTCTACTACCATCACTGACGCAGCAGAAGATAAAGAGGTCTCAGAACCCCTCATATCCGAACCACCCACCATATCCGAAGCAGAGTTTTCTCGAACGCCATCCAATTCCTCTGTGATACCTCCAGCGCACATTCGCGTGGCTCAGTCACGTCCGACGCTAAGAACTCCCCGAGACCGCCGCCTGTCCACCATGTCTCGCCGCTCGTCGATATACGAGCGGAAGGTATATGGCGTGCTTCCTCGCTGGATTCGGAAGCCACTTCGGGCTTGGCTTGATAGGGTGATGATGGTGCTATCCCCGGAATGGCTGAAGACAACGTTATCAGTGTGGTTCGCCTGGTGTGCGATGTCACTGGGTGCGTCTTGCTTTCCGTCTTCAAACAGCACAGGATACTAACTTTCTTCGTAGCGTATACAATGTTCAATGTGTACCTCCCGAAGCTTTTGGAGACAGGGTCCACAGAGGAAGGCTCGATGTCGCCGAAGACACTAGAACAGAGCCTGTGGGATGTAGTAATATTTACAATCGGAGGATGTCCGGGCGCAATTGTTAGTCCTCAAATCTCGTCGTTCCGACTCCTTAATGTCTTCCTTCCCGTAGCTTGGCGCGTATCTTATCGAGTCGCCTGTAGGACGGAGGTGGTCCCTAGCTGGGAGCACGTTTGTTACAGCTTTCTTTTGCGTGGTTTTTATTCTGGTAGAGTCGACATGGGCGGTGAGGGCAAGTACGGTAGGGATCAGTCTCAGTGCAACAGTGAGTAATATTGCGCTTCCTGTAGGTTTTCTGACGTTGACACTCTGCTAGGCGATGTGGGCTGTTCTATATGGTTGGACACCCGAGATATTCGGAACTAAAGGCATATCAAACTTGCGATGACAGTATTGCAACTTCTGACAATTTTTTCCTAGTGCGAGGCACTGCCTGCGGGATCGCCTCTGCCCTATCTCGAATGTAAGTTGCATTTCCCCTCTTCTATTTTCGACCTCTTTCTGACGCATTTACTGCAGAGGAGGCATGATTGCTCCGATGTTAGGAGGGTTGTTGCTCATGATCGATAGGGCTGTCCCGGTGTACACCAGCGTCGTGATTTTTGCTATCGCTGGATTATGTGTGCTGCTGCTGAAAGAGGGAGAGGGCGACAGTGGCCGAGATACAGGAGAGCGGGTAGTGGTGCACTGAGGTGCTTGTATTTACAGGGACGGACTGGCCGACACTAACTATTGCTGCTGGTATGTACGTGTAACGGGGTACTTATGCTTGAGTATATTTTACATACAGATATATAGCTCTATCTGGATGTTTTAGAATCAGAATTTGCTAGCGAGTTGCATTATCATCTATGTTCATCAATTTATGAATGATATCGCCACGAATGACGGAGAAGGCTTTTCACATACCACATCACAATTGCATCCGCCTCTATCTCGACCTTCATCTCAGGGCTCACGAACCTTGCACCAAGGATCATTGTCGCTGCAGGACCGACGTCTCCAAACGTCTCCTTCAGTGCTCGACCGACATTCTCGTTGTCCTCGTCATAGGTCACAAACATGCGGACACGAACGACGTCTTCTTTTTTTCCTCCAAGTGCTTGAACCGCGAGTACTATTTCAGAGAAGGTCTTTAGGGCTTGATCATATGCGGACGTGGGATGCAGGACGCAGCCTGTGGAAGTATCAATGGAAGTCGTCCCGGAAACAAAGATATAGGGCCCTCGGCGGACGGCTCTGGAGTATCCAAATTTCGCCTCATATGGGTTCGAAGTGCTATGCCGTTGGGTTTGTGTGGCCATCGATGGTGCTTTGAGAAATATCGCTCCTAAAGTCCAGGTGATGATCTTGGACTTCGTCTGACTAGAACCATCTGATAAGATGGCCGTGAATCATGATGCAGGACCGGGTACAATTGAGTAGCATTCCTTAGCATTCCTTCATAAAAGAGATACTGCTCCTACATTCTGAGGGGAAAAGTTGCCTATGTAACATAAATCTTAAAACAGTCAGCAGGTCAAAACATAAAATATAAACTTTTATCACATCAACTACGCTTTTATAAAGTACATACAAGACTATCAGCAATTATCCATTGAGATTGAAATCAATGACCTTCACAGCGGAAGGTGTTGTTCCCGAGCTTGTCAACTGGTAAAGAATAGATAGCACTCCACTTGCCAGTCGTGCCCGATCCAAAGTAATCTCTCCGAACACATTCAAACCCTGCGCAACCCCATCATATGCCAGCATCCAATCTGTCCATCCAGAAGATTTGCTTGCTGTTACGATCCTCACATAAGGAAGGACAACGTAAACGTTGTCTGCGCTGTCCATGACAATCTGGGACCGACCAACAGCGTTTATGGCAAATGGAATCTCGACCTTGGTAAAAGTGCCGTTCACGGAGCGATATACATGGAAAGGTCGTGCATATGCGGTACGATTGGCCTCGTAGTCGGTAACACATTGTGTAAATCTCCCTGTTCAGTAAAATCTGTTTCAGAAAGTAAGCGATTTTGGAGTGCAGATAAATACACAAACCAGGGACATATGATATGATAGCATGAATCTGGCCAGAAGAATCCACAGCTTGTGACTCTTGGTTCATGAGGCCATGATCAGCGTTTAGAGAGTCAATGATGATGCCGGCTGTGTTGACATTAACCGGGTTTGAGCCTGAGGTCCCAATTGCACTCCCAGCACTGCTCCTCCAAGTACGGCCTGCATGACAGATGATGAGGTCGTAAATAAGGGTTACAGAAAGTAACATACCTTTATCATCTGAGTAGAAATAAGTCGTATCATGGTTTGTCAGTCCCCCGCTGCTGCAAGACACGCCACCAGCTTGCTCTCTCCATGTCCCCGTTACGTGCAAGCGACTGGATCGATACGTGAAGCCGTGGATATACAAATTACGGGCGGAGCTTGTCGCGCCATTGGTCGAAGTATATGTTCCAGACGCAGACGCCCATGATCCGACGTTTGACCACGATCCACTGTTATATTCTGCGAGCTGCGTGGCACCGTTTCCAGAAACGCCGGAACGGTAAACGAATTGCAGAAGATTATCCGGAGTAATAACAAACTGCGGGTAAGTTACAGTGCTGAGGAACATAAGTATCAACCACAGTGGTGGAAAAATAGATGCCTCAAACTCACCTGCCGACATTTAAGTTACCTATTGTTGTCGTTATGGAGCCGAACCGACTTACCTGCCAGCTGGCACCGCTGGTGGCAAGACCTGCTTCGGAGCTCGTATAGTAAACCTGAGTACTGTGGCAATCCAGAGCAACATGTATTTTTCCATCAACTGGAGACACTCCAAGCGCAATGACATTATGAGAATCGCTAGTGGAGAGCTGATGTGGTAGTTGTAGAGTCGACCAACTGCCGGAAGGGAGTTGTCTACGTGCAAGAATTGCGTATTTTGTAGAGGTATACCACGCAGCATATTGCCAGCCGGAGTATGTCAGGACTCCAGAAAGCTGAAATGAGTTGACGTTCACGACGCCATCGTAAGAGACGAAGAAAATCCCGTTGGCGTCTAGTTGAGTGTTGGAGGTCAACGACACACTGGGTGCAGCTCCACAAAGAGATACAAGAAAGCTGGCCAAACAAATGAGAAGAGCTATTGGACGCATGGTTGGTTCAGAAATAAGTGTTTCGCCGATGGATGTATTTTATATCGTCTGCGTGACTGGCAGAAACCCGGGATGCGGTCAGATGCCAGTGGTCCATGAAGAATGCAAAAGATTGCTCACTTCGCAAGAACTCCGGTAGAGAATAGAGCGGTCCGTGAGCTATTATTGACACCAGTCTTCGATATGAAAAGTATACGGTTCGCGAGATATTCGAACCGTCATATGAGCGAGGATCATGCGCTTCACGGACCGTCGTATAATCAGACTGACTTCCATGGCATCACGCTACCCGCGTTGCTGTTAGATGTTCTGATGTTCTGACAAGAGGCGTGTTGCGATAGATCGCAGTCTATCGGGGTTCGTGAATAGAATATTGTTGCGCAAATCACCAGCTTGTGGATAGCGGCGCGAAAGGCTTCAAAATCAACCGGGAAGAATCCCACGGACTCGGCACCATCAAAATTAGTCGTTGTTGGTTATGTTTTTGTTTGGCGTGAAAGCCTTTGCACGCTGAAGTCAAGCCAAATTTAGCCGCGTCGCATTTCGTTGTTCGCCGCCACAACTTCTTTCAAGCATTCGCCATCATGAGACTTAGTTCGAGCTGTAACTTGAATCAAATTTTAAATTCGAGTGCGCGAATCACTCAAACTTTTTTTCACATCTGAATCTGAATTATTCCTCAGCAAGAGTCAAGCCTAGAGCTTCAAAGCTTCAGATTGTGTGTTGCATGATCATCCATACATCTGAACAATTTCCTCTCAGATATCATGCCTTATAACTGATGACCATTTATTATTCATCGAAGTCAAGTACAAGCCAGCCCGCTCCATCGTTGTAATAGGGGTCATTTCCAACATGAATCAGACCCAGCGAAACAATCTCAAGCGACTGTGGTATAACTCCCAAGCTTTCAGGAAGTATCACTCGCGATGCAATAAAGCCAAAGAGATCTTGACCACGGCTCTCCTCAGGTGCCTCATCAAATTCGAGAACTGGAAACGGATTGTATCCATAGAAGTGGGCTTCATCGCGTGACTTAATTTCAGAAAGATGAGCGCGCCATTCTGCAGGCGAGTCTTCCCCTGCGAGGTATTCCACGTCTTCGTCATTTACAACGTACAAAGTAGACTTCCTTGTGACGACTTTTACGTGGGCCTTATCTTCAGCCAGACTGTTCTCTAACCGTGTTCGAGCAGCCAAATCAAGGGCGAGGATGTGCTTCACGCGCTCGGAGTCAAAGTCCAGGACCATGAAAGGCCCATCTGTTTCCTTGCTGTAGGGATTTAGAGAACTCCGCACAAGGATCCGATTGCCTGCGATAGCTGAAAGCGAACTCAGGCTCCCTCTGAGAATTCTATGCGAAGAGCATTGCTCCCAGGCAGGATATAAATCATCACACCAGTCCATAGCGGTGGACTATAATCGTCATTAGCGCAAATTGTGGAAGAAACAGGGCACACAACGGACCTCAACGTCTCCACGTAAAAGGTCTTTGCGGAATACAGAAATTCTCGATGGCGCATCACCACCATGAAAGTGAACAAAAATGTCACTTTTAACTGAGGTGCTGGGTCGTCCTATGTCGCAATATATGGATTCCCAATTTACATGCGGTGTCTGTGCGAAATTTTTCTGATAATCGCCACGGACTGAGAAGCATTTGAGCAATGCGACATCTTCATCAAAGTCGCCTTCATCCCAGTAACTACGACCTGCCACTGCAAGTATATCAGGGGATACGAAATGGAACTGAGCTCCGTGCTAAAATATATCTTGGTAAGCGGACGCCTTAAGGAAGAAGTAAATAGATATACCATCATGGGTGCCATTTCGAGTTGTGGAATGTCAACTATATTCACGTTGTCATCCAGCATGTTCCACAGAATAATCTGGTCCGCAACGTAGTTCTCAGAGGAGTTGGTAATACCTGTAATGTTATTTATGCAATATTGGTGCATGTCATCGACCAGAGATTCGACGTCGATGCCATGGAACGCAGGGTTGCCTGAACTAATGCAAAGTGCAACGGTGGTTTGATAGACGACTAGCCGACCATATGCAGCCTTTGCTGATATGACACGCTGTTTAATGACGCTGGCGTCCTGGGCATGAGCTCGAAGAATAACCAGCGATTCCCTGACAGCGCTGCTTCGTCAATGGCGGAGGTATCAAAGTGAAGACGAAAAAAATCAAACGTACTCTTCGTCAAATTGGGCAGACGCAAATAATGCGTAGAGCTCATTACTACGTGGGAGGAGTTCTACTGATGAGAGGTATGAAGAAATCTGAGAAATCTTCTGGACATGAACATCGCTTTCACTGCGCAGATCAGCGTAGAAGACTGCCGTTTCTGGAGATCCAGTGTCGTTGCAGGACTTGAATGCGACACTGTGGCAAATGCGATCGTCGAGGATACTCGTGGCAGAAATGGGTGGTATTTTATTTTCATGTCGAATGACGAAATCAAACCCGTTTTCTGGCCAGATAATGGAGCGCACTTGGCGGGGAGAGCCAGTAAGCCAAGTCATTGAAACAAGTTCGCTGGCCCGTGTGCGTGGTATAGATGGTGAGGCGTAAAGCAATCGTGCATGTAAATTGCATTGCCGGTAACCCATGTTTAAATAAGGCTGGCATCAGGCACTTGAACATCTGCTATATGGATATAATCCTAGATATGATGGCAGGGCCACGATGTTCCAGCGGTCAGCGGGTAGTGCGTGGAATCTAGTATGTAGCAGTACCTTGACTTACCGGCAGGAGGTTCTACATCGGCGGATTCCTATACCAAATCAGCTGCAGGTGCGAAAGTATCCATGCGTCAATACTAAGTGATCAGACCTGGAGAGGCTGAGGAAGGATAGCTAGAAGAGCCGCAAGTGCCTAGAAGTACTTATATTACTACGTAAGACGCTTCATAAGCCTGCGTGCAGAGATAATTCAGTAGCCCAAGAGTCTTGTGTCGCCAGAAGATTTGCAGTGGATATGTATTTGGGTCTTCCAAAGCCGCGGCATCAAGACGTCGATGATCGGCATCATCTAATCTAAGCACCTCTCTCGGCTGAGGCGGAGCGCCGGCTTACCAAGAAAGCCGCTGGGAGTAGCAGCAAACCTCATCGCTTTTGGATCTGAAGCATTATTTTCCCATGTAGAGGTTCTGCGAAGTGAACTCAAAATTTACACGGCCGGTCTTTGGTACGTAATTACATAATATTAATCATTATCCATGAATATAGAATTTGGTAATCAAATAATTGACCTAACAGCAACGCGTCTTACTGGTGAGGCGTCAAATAACCTCCACTCGTACAAACACCCACCCATCTACTCCATCGATATGTCCAACGACGACAATTCTAATACCACAGGTGCTGGGCGTACTTTGGGTGGCAATGCAGCTGAACCTCTTCCTTCGACTTGGGCTCGCCCCGCGGAAGCGCGTAGAGTTGGCCGGGTTGGAGACTGGTCTGGGACGGGGCCATCCGGGTCCGTATATCTTATAATCTATGATATACTACATATATTAATAAAATAATGACTATAGTGGTAGCCGTAGCAGTGACACTCGATTTTCTACATTGGGAAGCCTAGGTGGCGGCAGCAGCGGAGGCCCCCAAGGAGGCCACGGTGGTGGCCACGGAGGTGACAGCGACGAAGATGAAAACAGTCGAGAGAGCTGGTTTGCGGGTGGCGAGAGAAGGTAAGTAATGCTTCCTGCTTGCTTTATGTATGTCTTCTGTACTGACTGTCTGCAAATCTCAAAAGTGGAATATCGGTGCAGAACCCTGATCGCCAAGGACCCACGGCTGGAGGAGACATAGTCCGCGACCTGTTGAGACGTGCGGCAGAGTGTGTTTAACTTACTAGTTTTAAAGCAACGGGCACAGTCTCAATGTTCTCCGTGTATTCAGAGGTGGACCTCCGCCAGCTGAAAGCTCAAGCTCTCATTCCGGGCGCTCTGGCGCGTTTTCAGGAGGAGGGCACACACTAGGCAGCGACGACGTTCCTAGTTCATTCATTCCCGATCCTAATGCAGGAGAAGACGATGCAGGTATTGTTATCTCATTACCCCGCATATTCCTTCACTAACCAAGCGATCGTTGATCAAAGAGGAGACTGCTATTCGTCAACTTACATTCTGGCGTGATGGTTTCAGCGTCGAGGATGGTGAATTGATGCGATATGACGATCCTAACAATGCAGAGATCCTCTCTGAAATCAATGCTGGGTGCGTAGTTTCGTTTTATTCTTCAATCTCTGCTGACACATCAGAAGACGTGCTCCGCCCTCTATCCTAAATGTCTTACCAGGCCAACCGGTTGAGGTCCGCGTTGCTAAACGTACGGATGAAGATTATGTTCGCCCGAAGGGCACAAAGACATTCACGGGCTCAGGACACCGTCTTGGAGCACCAGTCCCTGAATTGGCCGGAAGCTCCAGTTCATCGACAGCTCCTATGCCAGGATCGTTCTTTGTCTCTGGCCAGAGTGGTCCTTCATTACAAGCGCCTGCCCGCGACAGAGAGACTATAAATACGAGGTTTGAGGTGGATCAGACGAAGCCAACGACTAGTGTGCAAATACGGTTAGCTGATGGGACTAGGTGAGTCTTCGCGGGTACAGTGGTGAAAGGTTTTCCATGTTCACTGCGTCTAGGATTGTGTGTAGGATGAATCTGACGCACACAGTTCGGGATATCCGGAATTTTATCAACGCGTTAGTCTTCGTTTCAGGTGGTGTGATGCTTGATGGTTCTAACATATGCTCTTACAGATCGCGCCCGGAGAACCTTACGCGCCCGTACACAATTGGGACCACTTTCCCCAACAGGACATTGGACGATGACATCCTTACAATCCAGGGTGCTGGTCTGGCGAACAGCGTTGTCGTTCAGAGATGGGTTTGAATGGGTCGACAGTCCTGCAATCAGTGATTTACCGTTCAGAGATCCCCAGAGAGTGACATACCGCATGGACAGGGTGCGCACATGTATTATAGTTTGGGAGAGTTCCGATTAGCACCCATATACATGCCGGAGATAGATAATTGTTCATCCAACCTCATCGAGTGAGACCAGAAGACTTATGTTTGCAATGCAACAGTATCCACGGATATCGACGAGCTCGTTACATATCCTAAATCATCACTGCTACAACCTACACATTATAGTACAGGCTATAACTTGACATTCTGGATTGGAATTGTCCCTTCTTTAGTCCAAACTCTTCGAAATGGCAAATATGAAGATGATGTTAAGGAATTGTTTATTTTCCAACTTACTGTGGGAGATCAGGTAGTTGGCCACACTGGACAGTGAGCGATTTTGGCCTCTTCACTGCTGCTATTCCCATTCTTTTTGTACTACGATACTGTTAATAGTGTATACTTGATTGTTGAAAAGTTTTGGAGCTAGCAGATTCATTTTCTTGCCACATTGAGATGAAAACCCCTCCAGAATTGATGACGTCATGCATTTCTTTAAGTGGCCAGGGCTCAAGCTGACACTTGTCCTTCTTCCCACTGGCTTCAGTGTGCGTTTCCTCTAAAACATTGGGATATATGGATTCATCATCATGTAATCTACTACTTCCAACAATAACCACAAGTATATTCGCTGAGAAACATGATAAAATTCTTACAAACATGTATTAGTTTTTCTTCCCACAGATCTTTGAGGCAACACGTCTGCATACGGAATTTTGGTAGTTCCTTTCATTCAAATGTTTTGAAAATTTAGATTCTGGTTTTTGATATATGTGAGTAATAGAATCAAAATATAATGCATTTCATATTATATTATATTCCCAAGAACTAGGCTGGACATGTAAATATGCAAATTAGAGAGAGGTATACTTCCTTTTGCATATCAAGAGAAATTAACTGCCATGCATTGTGCTCTTATTACAATCACATGCTATTGCATTAAAAGAAGTGTAATCAAGCTAAAAATGAGCTTTCATGATGCATTTAAATTACAGAGTCACCAACATTGATGCTATTATTAACAGATGTTATGAGAATGTACCACTCGGCAGAGTACATATAACTTTAGTAAGATGAGTTATTAAGTTATTAGGCTGACACAACATCCCAGCCAATTTAAAAACTAGAATTATTCATAATAACTTGAAACAGTGATGATAACTTGAAATAACTCAGAACATTCAGTGATAACAGGGATCTTTGAGTAAGACATATACTTGATGGATGTCATTACATCACTGATGGTAAGAAGCATACTTTATCAGCTTATGAGCAAAAAAGAGTACATAGAGAGTACACTCACCAAGCCAGTCCTTAAAACCTTCAATGCTATCCTCTGTTGCATCTATTGTGGCCATTCTGGTGTGCTGGGCATGGTGAAAATGAAGAGGGGCAGGGCTAGCAAGAAAAAAAAGCAGTGTCCTGCTATTATTACAGAAACCTGTGGTAAGTGTAACCAGTGTATACAAGAAAGGTGCACATGCACTTGCTATCCAAAATGAGATTATGCTCATGTCACAGCCATGATTTCTTCTGACACTCTTCTGACATTCCACCACATTTCTGATATGCTTCTGACCCTTTCCACTCATTTCCATTTCTTGCTAAATTCTAAACTATTGTTTGATTATTTGATGCTCATTATACAATACTGTTTTTACATACCCTTCCACTTTAATACCTTTCTGCCCCCATTTCCACTACTTTTATTATATGTCAAGGACTTCTATTATCCCTCATATCCATAGTGTTGCTACTTCTGTTTTTATGATTACAATTAGCAATACTTGTCTTTAAGTAGCTCAGTTTTGTACTTTAGTCTCCAATCTGAATATTGACTAAGATCCTACCTAGTCTCCTAACTAAATTCTGAGTCACTTTTGTATTCCAACTTTCCCTCTAGTCAATTTATGTTGACTAGTCTTCTTTGCTCTCAACACTAGGTTCAGTCTCTAGTTGTCAACCCCTCCAAGTTGACTCCAATGACTTTTCAACCCTGTAGTACTTTCTTCCAATGTGTGGACCATGTTTAAATTAGAACCAACAAGAACTGGAAGGGCACAGCACATAAGCTGAAGCCAATGGTTCTTAACTTTAGCATTATGGTCAGAAACCCTTCTGATGTTATTTCTGACATAACACTATCATAGCCTATGACCTCTAGTTCTTATTTACCTTTTGGGACAAGACTTGACAGCTCAGTCAAAATTAGCAATTATTAGCACCTAGTCCTGGCTACCAGAAAGTAGTTATTGGCCTCTAAAATAAGTTATTAGATACAAAGCTAGTTATTAGAGGTAATCTGTTAGGGCAACACTATCAGGATGACAAGGCCACTAACACCAAGTTTGAGCAAGGGGGGAGAATAGAGGGGTGAGACATCCAATGACTTAAGACATCCTTTAGACAGTGGGATTGCTAAGAGATTGAAGCTGAGGCTAGCTACTG
>JASFDF010000088.1:0-68019 GCA_036937115.1 Nidularia sp. FH-822889
TGATCTGTGACATACTTTATTATTTTATATGACACTTACCAGGAATTTCCTTGGATTCCGAGGAATGAACCAGGAATGAACCAGGAATGCAGGGGGGAGTGTAAAGTAAACAACAGATGAGTGAAAGGGATTTGTTTTGGCTGAGGTGGCTGGAAAGAATATGATCATGCTTGTATTGTAGCACACAAAGGTGTAGGTTGTCTGTGAGTGAGAGTCAGAAGGGATAGGAAGGTGAATTGAAGTGGTAGTATTAGTGGACTGAGCAATACAAATGTCGTTATGAAGTAGTTCAACATCCATGATAATGGTGCCACAAAGGACTGAAAAGGCTAGAATAGTGGCTTGTAAGGATGAAGCCAGTTGCTTGTTAGTGAATACTTTTGTCTTCTCCGGCTTGTGTCTTGTACTAAATTGCCCTTGCTTTGGGTAGGCGATGCATAATATCCAAAAGCTTCAACTGCCGACTAAATCCTGCATCCAAGCACATTATTGCACTTCTCCATCCATCGTTTTCTCGGCGTATTGGATGACCTCTTTACCGAGCGAACAAGCTTAACACCCCAGATCACAGCGTGTACACTACTTGTACTCCTTGCCCTCTCTTCAAAAAACTCGCAATGTTCTAGGATTCCGGGTGCTGTCCTTCGACGGGGTGGATGGGACCTCGCTATTTCATGGCTTCGTAACTGGGATCATGTGCGCGGACGCCGATTCTCATTAAATTCAGAGGATCAAAAACAAAACACATTCCTTTTCTCACTGCATCTAACTTCTTTTACGCTGTGTTACAAAATATTCGTTGACAATCTAATTTTTTTAGAGCCTACGGTGTCTGCTAACGGAATAGAACCAACAAAATAGGTTATTACGCTGCACGCAAGTATAAAGTCAAGAGAAGCCCACGACAAAAAATAAAATCTGCCTATTGTTTGTAATAGCGCTCATCGTTTTGTGAAATACCCTGACTCAAGGTGTACTAAGAGTAAATGACGAGACCGTGACATTCCCGCCCAGCACCTGCGTCGCATAATTGAACATGGCAAAGCGGTATCCCATGAAAAACTGCCAGTCCTTGTTCATCACAAACCCGGAACCAAGGGTCTTGTACGTCTGGCCGTCGGTGCTATAGTAGAAATTACCCAGAGGACTGGCAGAGCTAGGACGAATATCCGCTGATACGCGCAACCAGATGCGACCCGTAGCTGGGATGCCGGTTACGGAAGCGACTTCCGCACCGGTGCTTGTAGTACTCCAACTCGTCACATCCATATTAATGCCCGAAACCATAACCACACGGACGGCTCCACTGTTGCGCTTAATGCCAATCCAGGCAGATTGGTCTCTTAGAAGTGCAAGGCCTGCACGATCGCCATCGAGCATGGAGGAATAGTCGAGCACGATGGTGGCAGTGGAGGATGGGCCGAGGATACGGTGAGTGAGCGTGTTGCGTGCAGAGTAAAGGTCGTCGATGTTGGTGACAGTTGCGGTCTGCAGACGCAGGCCGTTGGAGGCGGAGAACTTTGACGTGTCTGGATTGTGATTCCACTCCCATTCAGGGCCAAGGGGCAGGCTGGAGAAGGAATCTATGCCCGTGTAAGGCTTGAGTGCGTGCGGGGTAACTGGATAGGGGTAGGATGTGACTGCATTGTTGACAAGTTGCGCGGTGGGGAAGCCATCGGAGCCCCAGGTTATGGGAGCCATGACAGGTACACGCCCACCTGGGTACGCGTCCACAAAGCCCATGTAGTACCAATTCCCGGAGGGCGTGTCGACAATACCGCCCTGGTGCGGGTTGCCGCCATTTATGGGACTACCGGCACCACTGACGAGCTGCTTGATGGCGTATGGGCCCCAGGGGGTACCAGAAGTCGACTGGAGGACGAATTCCGCGTCGGCAGGCCTGGTAACGAGAATATAGTAGTTTCCGTTGATCTTGTACATTCTAGATCCTTCGATAGTTCCGATGTCTGAAGCAGAGGAATACACCTGCTGGGTGCGAACCTGAGAGAGGCCATTCTGGGACAGCTGAGCGACAGAGATGTTAGTGTTTCCGAAGCTCACATAGAGTGTGTCGGTTGCATCATCCACGAGAAGCCCAGCATCGTAGTAGCAGTTATTAATGGTGCCACTCTTGGTCCAGGGCCCCTCGACGGAAGGAGCAGTGTACACGTAGGTCGTCGAGAATTCAATGCACCCAATCCAATAGAAAAGGCCATTGGACTTGCGATACTTGAGAGACGAAGCCCAAATTCCCTTTACATAGGCGCGCTGGCCATTGGTAAGGTCGTACTTGGAAGACCAGTCAAGGATGGGGACTGAAGGAAGATGAAGGATAGGATCCATATTTAAAGGCAGGCTCAGATGACGAAAAATAATATTCACCCGAATGGCTGACGTACTCCCAGTTGACTAGATCATAGGAGCGTAGAATCGGTGCGCCTGGGGAGTAGTGCATGGTGGAGGCGGAATAGTAATACGTGGAATTTACACGAATTACATCCAAGTCGGCGAGGTCTTCCCATATGATGGGTTGAGTAAATGTTTGAGAAGGAGCGGATGTGGTAGTGGTTGTTGCTCCCGTTGTTGCTGTTGTTGTTCCAGTTGCCGTTCCGGGGACACACTGCATAATGAATGAGGATGTTGGACGGTACATAATTTGGAAATATAGAAGTGATCACCTGCGAATAGTATGGATTAGAATATGTGCAGGTGTAGCCTGAGACGCAGGTCGTAGGTCCTGTCCATCCTTGACCACCACACTGGCCTGTTGAATAATATTTGTATTCAGGGGAACTTGACGGAAACCATTGTTCATTCACATACCCCAAGCTGTCTGTTGGGCGTTACTAGAAACAATGTAAATTGCACTTAGCAAGATAGCGATGGACAGAAGGCTCATTCTAGATGTTGCGATAGTAAATCGGTGGCAGAAGTTATGTTCTTATATCGTACTGGGACCTCGGATTAACCAGTGGCCGAAATCTCCAGAGTCAACCTATGACTACCCGCCCGAGAAAATACCGACATTGCAAAAAATTCTCTCGAACTTCATCAGGAGAAGGACGCTTCAGCAACAGAATATGTGGTCCTGTGATATATTGTACGTCACCTTGGAATCTCCGGGAATGGCCATCTTTCAGAAGCATGGTCCAAACTCTTTGAGATGAATATCGTGTCTTTCACTGTCTTTGGAAGTATTGCATGATGAATTAGATGACGATTGCAATCTTATTCCCCTCATGTCTTCTCTATGGGTCTGCGAGTAAGTAGCCTATGATATTGTCAGTACGTTGTCGGCATTATGTCCTGGCGTTTGGAGACATGGCTGCACGGCGCAGTCCCAGCAACGTGACCACGCACCTCTCATATCGTTCTTCTCTTTCACGCGCGAGAGGATTGACAGGGCAGCGAAGTTGCATCATCGGACAAGCCCAAGCTCGGGTGCAGAAAGTATTCAAAGCGATCATCATGTGAGACACGTTAGGACTCGGGGGCCGAGGTATGACCAGGCTGATGCTAAAAGGTTTGTGGAGGACACGGATGTTATGGTTATTTACAAAACAGTTGGGCAAACACGATTTTGGTTGACTTGGTAGTTGTGGTGGTGATAGTGATGGTGGTGTTGTTTATTATACTGACGTAGCGGACGGAGGCCGTGCCCGACATTACGAGTTCTCAGGTCTGCCAGTTGTCCGTACATGGTTACGGACCTTACGGACCGCTTGCAAGTCCAGCACTGTGCCCAAGTATCAGGACATCACCGCATGCAATAAGCCCAAAACACAAAGACTCACCTCGTCTGTTGGCTCTATCTTCCCCCCTACCTCGAACGTCCTTGCAATCAGTGTATCCATATGGGGTGTGACGACGAACACCCCGTTCCTCATATACAAATTATCGAACACCGCTAAGTCATGCACGTGCACGTTGCCCGGGATGGTGGTGGGGATGCGCATGTCCTACAACTCCTCAGGCCGGGGTGCGGACGGGACTGCGGTCAGGGTTGATGTTAGGAGAAGAGGGCGAATGGGGGTGTGGATGGGCAAAGGCAGGGAACTTGGGCGCGGCGGGAGGGTGGTGAGGCGCTCGATGTGTGGCGAGAGAGCGTTGGAGAAGTTGGCGTAGAGGAGGCGGAAGACGGTAGTGATGGGGAGGCGCGTGGCGACGCGGGGGAGGGAGAATATGCTGGCTCAGTACCGTTACACTCCTGGTGGTAGGCTCATGATGCTCAGTGCGATAACACTGGGATGGACGCGTGAGACAACCTCCCCCGATGATAATATGAGACCCTATGGACCTGGTGTGAGACAAAAAATGTTCAAGAATAACAGCGTCTGCGGTGACTGGCCGTCGAAAGAGACAGTCGGCTCGCGGTCCGAGCCCCAAGAATGTTCTAAAGCGGCAAATGCCGAGCAACTGCCGCCCTCCGTATCTCCCGGGAGTCCCATACTCTTAACTTGCTCTTGATCACTACTCCTCAAAACCTCTCTGACTACCTGGACCTTTCTGACGATCCTTCACCACAATCTGGTACATCTTTGTCTCCCCTGAAGTCTCCGACGAATTACAAACATGACGCTACCAGACTCCCTGGACCTGACCAGCAATTTGACAACACTGAGAATTGGAGTTGCAATGGCACGTGTTCACCCCTTGGAACGATCCACACACCAGTTTCCCGATTATGAAGGCAGAAAGTCGCATATTCACTGCTTCTCTCGAGCCTAGCACGCTTAGGACGCGCAATGAGACACAGCCTGTCGACGAAGAAATTATTATCGCTTTTTTATTGGTATTGGGACACGACTCAGAAATCAATTCACAAGTATTGTGTACGTTATTTAACTAGCATCTTATTAGTTCCAAAAGACAATTTCTCGCTTGCATTGATATATCAACCGTCTCTTTTATCTTGTCCACGTGTGAAAGACTGATGCCCAGA
Organism: Nidularia sp. FH-822889; assembly: GCA_036937115.1. Taxonomy (NCBI): domain Eukaryota; kingdom Fungi; phylum Basidiomycota; class Agaricomycetes; order Agaricales; family Nidulariaceae; genus Nidularia; species Nidularia sp. FH-822889. The sequence continues at coordinate 4,943 of JASFDF010000088.1, forward strand.
ATACCTGCACCAAGGGTTTTCGTAACCTGGTTATCAGTCAAGATTTCCACTTTTTGCTTCCCTAAAATCTTCGCCCCAACATTTCTCCTTATCAGTAACCACCGACCAGCTTCACACAGGATGTAATACTACCAGGAACTCTCGCCACCGCTACGATATGGCGATCCTTTTGGCAAAAAATTGAGGGAATCCATTTTCCAAGTCTGGTGATTCCAGGCTGGGTCCAGCTGCAGATACACTGCAAACGACCCGTACCGCAGGAACAGAGATAGGTTTCATTTGTGAAGGAAGAGAGATAGAAATGATACAACAGTCGTAGACATCCTTTGGAGCAAGAGGCCAGCCCATCATCCAAGCTGCAGTGGATAGTATCGTATCACCTATAACTGCTTCAATATTCACTGACGCTACTGGAATATTTGAAGGTAACGGGTAGAATGGCATGGAGATCGTATCACCCAGAAGTGATAAAATCTCCTCCTGAAAATGCGTCCTCCTCGTATGCAATTGGTCGGCGAGGATGAAGGAATACCTGATATTTTGCATATGCTATTGCCAGATTTCTTGCTCTGGTTTTAAGTGAGTCAGGAAGGGTCACCCATGGGCGCTCAACCAGCATACGAATTCCAGCTTCAGTTGACTGTGCATAGTGATGAGTAGCCATCCTGACTAAAACCCAAAAGGCTTGAAATCCAGCTCATATCAATACGACTTCGTTACGTTTTTGACCAATAACCATGTAAGTTGTCACGAGACATAAGGTACAAATTATGGCTCCTATGCCCCATGCGAATCGCCAAACCACTGTAGTCTTTGGATTATGACTCGCTCCCAGGATGATTTTTCTTGTGCCGCCAGACGTGGTCATTGTGGGGAGATGTCCACTAATAATATCCAGCTGACCATCCTGCTCTTCTGATTTCCGTGACCAGTATAGAGTATGAGCTTCTGTCAACAGCGCAATGACGAAGAAATAAGACCACGGAACAACGGTGATGATGCAGAGCGGCCCAGCAGAGTATCTCCACATCACTAGACATTCCAGGACTTTGGATAGTGACAACGCGAGCGCCGTAATATGAAAACATTGCTCATGATGCTGAGAAGATGTGCAATGAGCATATGTATAGATGCTCAGTGGGTTCGATCCAGGAACTGGTTCAGCTCCTGGCTTGCATAGTACTCTGGTATCCTCATTCGCCAATCGTTCAGCGTACGTTGGCACACTGATCAATCCTGCTCCCGCCTCGGGAATTAGGCTGAGAAGCTTGCTAGTGGGCTGATCAAAGGCATAAATATCCCTCAATGACGAAGCCACCTTGGTTACGTCTCGCTTTCTGATATTAGTAGTAATCTAATAACTATGATTAATAGAACTCATGTTATTCACAGGATATCGATGACACATCTTTCTTGCATCCAAAGTAATACCTAAAAGTTGTCCAATTTTCTTTCTTATTCGCTGTCTGCCAATAAATCCATCCCGAGTGCCTGATCTGAAACTCTTGTCCTCACGCCCATGATCTCTCGCAGCCATCATGGGCATGCTCCGTTGATGCATGCACGAACAATCCAGAGCAATCCAAAAGAACTGGTTGCCGCCCAGGCGATCCCAGCAGCGCCATGGTTGCCAAGAATAAGTGACTCCGCTACGTTTGACCCTATCAATGTCGTCAAAGCAGTAATTTCAACGAAGTTGTTCCCGAAAATACTCTGAGAAGGCGTAGGAACACTGGTAGGTGAGTCCGAAGCTGCAGTTACGAAGAGTTGCATTATGGTTAATGAGATGCCTGGTGGATAAGGAGCATCTAACAGCTACAGTGAGTATTTATGCTGTATAGCGCTAGTCCGTTGCTGTAGCCTGTGAGTGATGGAGATCTGCTAGCCTGTGCAAGTACATCGCAGGTTTACAGCAGAGAACAATGATATACGTCTAGCATACAGATTCGGAAGTGGCACCACTCCCACACCCCCGCTGGCAGAGGGCAGAGACTTGCTATGCTTCGTAATTGCCAATTAGTGCTGTTAAAGTTCAGTCTCACCCTTTTGGCTGCTCCTGGGATTTTCCACCGCAGTTGAAGGTATAATAAGATGGGATATCGAAATACGGTGCCTAAGCCTTGAAATTTTCATCTTACATAGCTTCAGGGTTAGAAAACAATTTAATGCGGGGGCTCACTAGCCCTGGGAGACCAGTCATGTCTTCACTGGTGAGCGCAGCGGGGTTGAGAGTCCTGAGCTTGGCCTTCTCGCTATTCGAAAATACATGGCTTTCATGTCTGCAGTATGAGACCTTGAGGTGTTGATGTGACAATTGAGTTGCAGCCTGAAGGTTTGTTGACAACCTTGCTCGCCACGACGTCTGACGCGCCACGTGTTTCTCCGGCCAAATAGCACTAAATTTTCTGAATTATATATATAAAAATTTCAGTCTCTACCACCACCCCGGGTCTACCAGAAACTTATTGAAGCTCTCCGCTTGCTCTCTGTAGTTACGGATACAGTGAGTACTCAGTCGAACACATAGTGTGTAAACGGCTGAGGAGCGCAGGGTCGAGCGAAGTGAAATAATACGGGCACGGAAGATGCCGCTCGTATAAGTGTGACGCGCGCGGTAATCGCTCGCGTGAGTAAAGTAAGGCGCGCACCAAATGGCGCGCGCTAGGATAAGTGAAATAGAAAAATAATCATATCATCGGGTCATGCCCGTTTCCCTCAACACTCTCGCTACAGACACTGTTCAGCACGACAACAGTGCGATGCCCATACGACGCACCAATTTAGGTACGTACTTGACTGGCTATTCTGTACCGCGACTGGGTACACCGTGATCGACCTTGATGAAAAGAGGCCTGGTCGTGATAGACGCGTACTACCACTGCCTACTTACGCTTCTTTGGCACTAGCTAGCTGTAAATAATCCACACAAACATACTTCAAATTTCGCCAACTGTGCTAGTGAAATTTAATTCTGATAATCAGTACTTCCCATTCCCTCCCAATCTCACGGTCACCCACACACTTCAACGCGATCTAGCTGTATATGGTATTTCTTTCACGACCTCCATAATAGCACGATGTATTTTCCACTAAGATGTGTTATCTCATGTCATGCAGATTACACACCTCAGTGCTTTCCAACTCTTTATTCTTAGTCAGTTGCGACAGGCATCAAGTAGTTCTGTCTGCAGCTTCGCTCATACATATACTGGTACCTCGATCAGATCGTACGCTCTCGAGCTCTCTTCTTTGCGGTACTGCCTCCTCTGCACTGAAACCCGCTCGATATTCATTCCCTTCCTACTGCGCCTATCATGGACCCAGCCCTTCGCGCCGCCGGTGAGCTCGCTAAGCAGCACGGCATCGATCTCTCGAAGCTCCCCAAGATTGTTGACCTCTCCGCGGAGTCAATCACGCCCAATGTGCATGCTATCAACTCGAGCTGTGCGCCCCTTTTTATCCGGATTCTGGCTCGAATAATTAACTCGAAATGTATGCAGGTCCAGACCCGAGGATGAAGTTCGTCTTCAAGAGCTTGGTGCGTCCGTTAATATATCAATTAATTCGTCGTCCACAATATTCTGATGCGCCCTGGATACACTAGGTCGATCATTTGCATGATTTTGTGCGCGAGACGGCGTTAACCAAGGAAGAATGGATGTAAGCATCGCAGTACTTCATTCCGAATTTTTACCTACTCGGATAAAATAAAAACAGGACAGCCATCCACTTTTTGACAGAGACAGGCAAGAAAGCCACTGATATCCGTCAAGGTACCCCACATCCTCTGGCTATTATGATGATATTCGAAATTAAAAATTTATTCCCCATGCACTGTACTGCATACAGAATTCATCCTCCTCTCCGACTCCCTCGGCGTCTCCTCGCTCGTCGACTCAATCAACGAAACCAAGCCCCCTGGCGCGACAGAGGCCACGGTTCTCGGGCCCTTCTTCACCGAGGACGCACATGACGGTACGCTATCCTTTATTTTATTCTGCATTCGCGCCCTCCTCTTACACCGTGCGATTTACGATATATAGTCCAGAACGGCGACTCCATTGCGTCTGAAGGCAAAGGCGATTACCTGTACGTCAAAGGAAGGATATTGGACCTGAAGGGAAACCCGATTCCCGATGCGGTGATCGATACGTGGGAGACGGACGGGGAGGGGATGTATGATACGCAGGTGCGTTTGTCGTTATATTGGGGTTGCACTCGATTTTCTTTTCTCCGAAGCTTTTTGACCACGAGATTGTTTTTTGGGAATTATAAGAGAAGTTTTTTATAGTTGGCCTGCCAGATTTTTGTTTTCCACACAACATCTGCCAGACTTCTACTTTTTTTTTACCACCTGCTTCAGTTCTTCTTTCAATTTTCAACTTTTAAATTTTTCTTCACCTTGTTTTTGCATCGCTTCTTTTCTTTCCCCCAATCTTCTACCCCACTGACCTTCCTAAATTCCACAGTACACGAACCGTCTCGAACCCGACTGCCGTGGCCGCCTGCACTCCGCCGCCGACGGGTCGTACTCGTTCCGCGCTGTAGTGTACGCCACGCGTATAATTAATTCGCGTGCTTCCTGACGTTTAAATGTGGATATAGCCCAGTTCCATACACCATCCCCGCCGACGGTCCCGTCGGACGCATGGTCCATCTGCTTGGACGGCACGTCTTCCGCCCGGCGCATTTGCATATCAAGATCGAGGTTAGTCGAGGGCCCTAATTTCCCTAACGTCATAAGTATAGTTTCCAATGCACAAAGTCAATTCGGATTCGCACTTGCTCATTTCCAACTTCATTGTGAACATGCCATGCATGTGAAGTTCACAAGTTCGAATTGACAACTATTCCATAAACTTCGACGCATGAACAATTCGTTAACAATTATTTAAACCAACAGGCACCCGGCTTCGAGAGCCTAACCACCGCGCTCTACTTCAAAGGCGATCCTTACCTCGAGAGCGACGCCGTGTTCGGCGTGAAATCTTCTCTGATCGTTGTAAGTCCTCTAAATACTCTTTCCTGTATTTCTTTGCACATAAATAAATAAAATTGAGCCGATGACGTTCAATAAAACTCCTCCGACTTCACCACACTAACTCACTCGCCCCCCTTTACGCACAGGACCCAGTCCTAATTTCCGATCCTGCCAAAACCCTAGCCCTCGGGTTTCGTGACGCAAAGCCACATGCGCTGCTGGAGAAAGACTTTGTGCTAGCCACGCCGGAGGAGGGCCAGGGGGAGCGGGCAAAGATGCGTCTTGGGGTTGGGGTCGGGGTGAGGGAGTTGCATTAACTGCATGAGAAGGCAGAGCTCGATATGAACTGTGGATTTTTCTGGGGTGTATGTAAATCTATCGTGTAAATCGTATCATTATGTCTCCATTATCTTGGATAAACAAAATAAGATACCATCCCACTCAAAGCCTCGCCCCCCTCCCTCGTCTCCTAACACGCGTTACCTCCCTCCCCTCCGCTCTGTCCATCTCTGTATCACAATCATGCACCAGCGCGTCCTCCCCGTCCCCCAAGCCCGCCACATACGCCCCCACGGCCTCCTCCACCTCCGCCTTCAAAACATTAGCATCGCACCCCACCGCGAACGCCGCACTCCCCGCGAACCACATGCGCTGCTGCGCGAGCGCCTGGTGGGCCATGGCGTGCACGCCGCGCGTGCCGTCCCACCCGAGCGCACGTGCTATAAGGAGGAGAGGGGTGTGGTGCGGTTTGTACTGCGCGTGGGGGGGAGGAGTAAGTAAGCGGCAGGCGGAAGGCGGAAGGGGGAAGGAAGTGGGAGATGGTAGATGGGGATGGGGGGGGAAGGAAGGGACGTACGGCCATCTCGAGAAAAATGCGCGTCTTGGGTACGGGCAGTGATCCTGCTGGGGTTGGGGGAGGGTCGTACGGGACTGTGAGTGCCGCTGCAACCATGGTATATACCATGCGTTCTTCCTTCGTCACAGGGGGGATCGCTGCTATCACATCCCAAACAAGAACCACATCAGCCCCCATACACAAAACCCAGAGAAGAACGCATACGTATAGCCCCGACCGCCATTAAAATCCTTCTCTTATCCCTCCCTACCAAATATTCCTCGACATCATCTGGAACCCTCAGATGCAGCACCTCCACCAACGCACCCATGGCATCCTGCACGGCCCACACCTCTTCCTCGTCCCGGTTCACCAGAAAGATCGGGCTGAGGCCTAGAAGAGAGAGGGCGTACACGGCGGAGCGCGTGGTGGCGCCGCCACCGATTACGAGGCCTGCGCCGAGGGTTGGGGGGTACCGCGTGGGAGAGGGGGCAGGGGAGGGATGGGAAGGGGAAGAGGGGAACTGGAGACGGAGGGTGGATAGGAGGGCATTATGTATGCCTAGGACTGTGCGGCGCGTAAATGAGTAAGAGGTGCTAGAAAGGATAGTGAGGAGGGAAGGGAAGAACGCACTGTCCGTGTTTTGCCCGACCAACTTGCACCCCCCACCGGGCCGGGGCACCTTCACGACCGTGTTGCACGCGCCGGTCGCCAGCGCCTCGGGGGCGATCTCCTCGAGGTAGGGGAGGATGGCGGCTTTAATGGGCATCGTTATGCTGTAAATGCATCAGACCATATCAGCCCACTATGAGGGGATAAAATACACACGCAGCCCCCCCGCACCCCTCCCCCTCCAACAGATCCAGCACCTCCTCCGTCACGCGGCTCGTCGACCACAGTTCGTACCGGTTGGGCGCACCCCCCGTGCCCCAGGCGGCGAAGCACCGGTTGTGCAGCGCGGGTGCAGCGGAATGCGCGATAGGGTACCCGAGGAGGTGGAAGGTCTTGCCTGCGGGGGGCGTGCCATGCGTGTTAGGGGATGACATTACAAGTAGATGGGTACTGTCGTGTGCACGGTGTGCTCGGTGAGTGGGACGGCGATGATGCCATGGCGGCAAACGGCACGCAAGTTGCAATAATATTTCCGGTCGAGATTCGAGGGTCAATGATGGGTTGTGTTCCGTTCGGCCGAAGGGGAATTTGATCCCGAATTGCAATTCGACGCCGGATGAATTGGCGCGCGGGAATTTGCGTGTTTCTTTTGACGCTGTCTTCGTCGCCAACGTCGCGCACGTCTACTCGAATGGATTATGCTGGACTCACTGCAACTGTACAAACCTCACCTAACCAGAGAACTCATCCCCTCCCATCGCATGACGCACCTCCCCGCTAGACGCAAACCCAATGATCAACGGCTAAACGCACCGTCCGGGCGGGTATTCCGCCCTCTCCAACCGCCAACGGACACATGACAGTACCTCTGTGAAAAGAAGGGGAGAATAACCCTCCCGGCACGGATGAGCATGCTCCAGCACACTTTATTTGGCACTATTCGAGTGCAAGTTTTCGGGCGTTGCGGGGGTAGACCGTCACCGTGGGCTTGCTAGGTGCCACTCGTCTTCTTGTGCAATTTGGCTTCGACTCCCACCGGCATCCTTGGATTCGTGTTCGATTCTCACCTAGCACTCGGCGTTGACTCTCCTGCGCTCCCTCCACTCGGCACCTGTAGCCATCCGCGCCCACCCCGAACGCGAACGCGACGATGGGCAAGTTCTCGCGCGTCGAGGACCGCCCCACGCCTCCGGAGGTGTACAACTGGCGCGTCTACTCTGCTGCGATGACGGCGACCTTTGCGGCGGTCATGATTGGGTGAGTCCTCTCCCCACCCCTGGCATCCATCCATGTCTCATCCATCGACACTACATATCTCTTTCATCCTTTCGATCCACCCCTCCCTTTCCTCCTGTCCTTCCATCCCACCTTAACTGACCCACGCGCACAGATACGACTCCGCCTTCATCGGGACCTCTATTTCCCTCCACTCCTTCAAGCAGGAATTCGGCCTCCTCAACAAGAAGACCGCCGAGCTGAACCTGCTCTCCGCGAACATCGTGTCGCTATATCAAGCTGGGTGCGTTCATATTTCTCTCCCTTTGCCTCCTCTCCCTGCAGCCCCTTCCTCTCCTCTCTTCTCCCTTTCTTCTGTCTCCCCTTATCGCAACTCACGTCGCTATGCCTCCCTCCCCAGATGCTTCTTCGGCGCCATCCTTGGCTACCCCCTCGGCTACTTTTGGGGGCGCAAGTTTGGTCTCCTCGCCACCGCGGTGCTCTTTTGTATAGGTGCGCTGCTGCAGTGCGTTGCTTCGTGAGTGTCTTTTCTTGGATTCAGGTGGAGAGAGAGCAGGGGGATTCAGGAGGGCAGTAGAGTGGAGGGTACTGAGGGGTTGCCTGTGTATTGGGACATATCGGGATGGGGACATGCCGAAATGGACTGTCGAGTGGGGCATGGTGTATCTTGGCGCAGATTGGTGTATGGCGCTGTGGCGCGTCGGGTCGAAACGCGTCGTACGTTGCTGTAGCATCGCGTCGTGGTAGTGTCGCGGCATGTCGCATCCTGACCCGACTGCAATGTAGTGGTGCCGCGCCTTCTCGTATCGCATCATCTCGTGCTGTGTTGGGTGTCGTGCCGGAGCGTGTCGCGCAGTATCGGCCTTCTCCCATCGTCTTCTATCATCTCTCGCTGTCTCATAAACACTCTTTAACACCCTCCTCCTTCAGATCCAAAACTGGCCTCGGCATAATCTACGCCGGGCGCATCATCGTCGGGCTCGGTATCGGCGCCGCGTCGAACCTCGCTGTACGTCCCCCTTCCTCCTCTGCTCTCCTCGCCCCACCTCCATTCCTTTCCTCCTCTCTTCATGCACCCCTCACACAAAAACGCTGACGTGCCTTGCCTATCCAGCCGATCTACGTAGCCGAAATCGCGCCCCCCGCAATCCGTGGGCGGCTTATAGGGCTGTACGAGCTATGTTGGCAGATCGGGGGCGTCATCGGTCAGTACCCGTTTCCTCCCCAAAACGAAGAAGAACCAACTAATGCGCGCACCAAAGGCTTTTGGATCAACTACGGCGTGAATGCGCACATCCCAGCGGGACACAGCCAGTGGCTCATCTCCTTCGCCGTACAGCTTATCGTGCGTCCCCCCCTTCCCACTTCTAACAAAAAACAAAAACAAACCCTGTCCTCTCACAGCCCGGCGGCCTCCTCCTCCTCGGCTCCCTCTTCCTCCCCGAATCCCCACGCTGGCTGCTCTCCCGCTCCCGGCCCACACCCGCCCTCGCCAACCTCGCCTACCTCCGCTCCCTCCCCCCCACCGCCCCCTACGTCACGTACGAGTTCGCCGAAATCGAGGCAGCCATCGCACACGAACAGGCGCTGGCGGGGGCGGGGTTCTGGGGGCCCATGCGCACGGTGTGGCGCAGTAAGAAGTTAATTAAGCGGTTGGGCATTGGGGCGAGCCTTTTTGCGTGGCAGAATGGAACGGGGATTAATGCGGTTAATTATTATTCGTGAGTTTGGTGTTTGGTCTTTTTGGTGGGGTTGGGGCTGATGTGAGAGGGGGAGACAGACCGACGGTGTTCAACTCTATAGGCGTAACAGGAACCAGCACGTCCCTCCTCACCACGGGGGTATTCGGTATCAGTGCGTCCCTTCCCTCCTTGTCCCTACCCCGCTTTCATCCTAATAATCCCTGCACAGTAAAACTCCTCGGCTCCCTCATCTGGCTGCTCTACCTCGTCGACACGCTCGGCCGGCGCATCGTGCTCATGGTCGGTTCTCTCGGCGGCGCGGTGTGCATGTACTACATCGGCGCGTACATTGCTATTGCGCGGCCGGCGGAGAACCCGAGCAGTGAGCTTGGGTCGGGGGGGATTAGTGCAAGTGAGTAGATGTGTTCTTTACTTGTGTGGAAGGCCTCCAAAGGCTCTTGAGCGTGTCTGGGCCATATACTAACGCCTCTCCCCTTCTCCTGCAGTTGCATTCTTCTACCTCTGGACGATCTTCTACTCGCCCTCCTGGAACGGCACGCCCTGGGTCGTCGGCGCCGAGTTCTTCCCGCAGCACGTGCGCACCTTCACGCAGGCGTGCATGGCCGCGTCGAACTGGCTTTTCGGGTGCGTCCCTTCCTTCCTCTTTCATTCCTCGTCCTTGTCTTTTATATCTTCTTTGTATTTTATGCGAATTGGAAAGCTCACAAAGATATGTATAGGTTCCTGATCGCGCGCTTCACGCCGCAGATGTTCACCGCGATGGGGTATGGGGTGTACATATTCTTCGCGAGCCTGATGGTGCTGTCCATCTTCTATGTCTTTGTATGGTCCTCTCTCCTTCTCTCCCCCTTACTCATTCCTTCTTGCCTCCTTCCTTCCATTCCTTCCCCACTCTTCCCCACTGCTAACAACCCCACGCAGTTTATCCTCCCCGAAACAAAACAAGTCCCCCTCGAGCGCATGGAGGAGCTCTTCGCGCCGGGCCTGCGGCCATGGCGCGCGCACGAGGTCGTCATGCGCGGGGTGCACGAGCGGAATGCACAGCGCGTGGCAAAGACAGCGGCCGCAGAGGAAGGGGAAGGGGAATCGGAGGTGTCGTCGATGAAGGATAAGCGCGAAAGAGAGGAGACGTAGTACTTTAGGAAAAAGTAAAGGAAAGGCAAACAAAAACTTTGTAGGACTGTACACTGGATTTACTCCTGGATTCTCAAACAAAATGTATTTTTACACGCCAAGGCGTGGCATCACCGTTCGCGGGAATAACTCTAGGCTCGAATCACTTCACTGACGTCCCAGTCCTGAGGGCAAGGCTGTGAGATTCCCATGTCCCGGTGCCTGGGAAGATCGCTACCAATACTCTTACAAATGATTTACCGCCCGCCGCCAATCCCCCTCGCCGTCCTCCCCGGCGCTGTAAATCCCAGCCCTCAAAACAGTTGCGTGTAAACTTGAAGTGGCTGCTGGCGGTGGCGTTCCCAAGGATTCAACTTCACTTGACACTCTAAACTTTGCTTGCACTCACACTCTAACTTACGACTGGGACTTTGAGAACTCCAGGAAACATTACTCTGGGGAAGCCGATACACTTTACACGGATATCCTCTCAAAACTACTACTATGATTCTGTTAGACGATAAACAAGTGGAAGCGTTGCAGGCACGGCGAGCTGCAGAGGAAGAACAACTCCAGGTGCTTACCCCACCCACCCCCTTCTTCCCCACCTCTCCCAGTCGCTGACCCACCCTTCCTCTCTCTAGCAAGAACCTCCGCCAACCTACGCCTCCCTCGAAGCCTCTTCCACCACCTCCTCCTCCACCTGCACCCCCGCCGCGCTCAAGCCCGCAAACTACATCTCCATCACGCGCGTGCACGGGAACATCAAAGAGGCATTCACCCTCGACCCGGCGCTGTATATACCGGCGTTCCTCCTCCCCCCGTTGGTGAAGGGGGAGACAGAGGAAGGGAGGCGGAATTTAAGGCTGGAGGCGACGCATGGATATGTGTATGCGAAGGTGCGGTTGTTGCCCAATAAGGTGGTTGGAGAGGATGAAGTGAGGCTGGAGAGGGATGGGGGGAAGGGGAAGAGGAGGGTGACGATGGTGATGAAGTCGATACATGGAGGGATAACGGCGAAAGTGGTATGTTCATTTGACCCATTGTTACACTGCTTACCTTGGGTTTTGCTTACCCCTTCCTCCGCTGCACAGCTCAGCACGCCCAACCGCCCGCGCTTCCACCTCCATGCCCAATCCACCAACGGCAACGTGCAGATCCATGTCCCGCGCACCTTCCACGGGCCTATCACCGTCAACATACGGCATGGCTCGCTCAAGTTCTCCGACGACCTCAGCGAGCACCTCACGACGTTCGGCGACGTGAACGGCACGCGCACATGCTTTGTGGGGGACTTTTCATCGCGCGCGGACGTAAAACATGGGTGGCAAGGGGACGAGATTGTCGTGGAGGCACGGCATGGCGGCGTGAGGATACAATATGAGGACGACTGTGCGGGCGCGGCGGTGAGGAGCCGACCGGGGTTTTTGCATAAGGTGTTTGGGTTTTAAGATTTTCGTCGTTACATATCGTGAGTTCAGCTTTTCTATGTGGATGTTCTTGAACTGACACTCTTTTATTCCTTTTGGCAGATATTTAACTTGTTCTGTGTATTATTATGCTATCTGTACCACTATTCGTCTTGCTTGCTAATTCATAAGATCAACTTGCACCCTCTTTCTGGGCGTCTGCATCCCATACTCCAGGCCCACCAAGCCCACCACCGCTCTGGACTCGGCCCCTCTCATATGACGCCTCCAGCGTGGATGTCGGATGACAGCGACCCCGATCTCTACATCATTCACTCTGCTCCCATTAGGCGCGCCCTTGCTCCCATGAGCTGAAACCTTTCCCTTCCCCTCCGAACGAATGACGTTTATCGATGGCTCCCCTGCCCGGCAATAGCAATAGCAACAGGTATGCCACTCTCGGACTCTCAGACATACACGCCGTATTCATAGAACCATTCAAACCTTTCACTTTTACTTCCCTAGGTTCCCATTACCCTCAGCGCCGATTCGCTGCTCGGAGTGCAGGGTGGGTAACGCTCCCACTGCCCGGTGGTGTTCTCGAGCTGATTAGGAGCCATCGAACGATGGACGCCTTGATCAAGATAATCAGTTGCCCCTTCGATCACAGAGATCCGAAGCCCGACTAATCAGCTCCGAATCTAATACGGTGATCGCCGACCGCCCTTTAAACGCCCAGGGCCTCCCCAGCGTCCCTCTCTCCATCCATCCCGGACCTAAGCCCGCCCGACGTTTTTCCAGAGTGCACCATGTCCGACATTTTTGTGAGTAGGAATTAAGGAACACCGCGCTCACGCTCACCCGCCCTCGTTTGTAGTTCGATATCACCATCGACGGCAAGCCCGCCGGGCGCATCGTCTTCAAGCTGTACGACGACGTCGTCCCCAAGACCGCGCGCAACTTCCGTGAGCTCGCGACCGGCGAGCATGGATACGGGTACCAGGGCTCCAGCTTCCACCGCATCATCCCCAGCTTCATGATCCAGGGCGGCGACTTTACCAGGGGTAACGGCACGGGGGGCAAGTCGATCTATGGCGAGAAATTCGAAGGTGCGTGTCGGGGTTGTGCCTGCTTCTTCCTCGAAGAGAAGATGTGCTTACAATGACCCGATATTTTTGCGCGCAGATGAGAACTTCCAGCTGAAGCATACGAAACCTGGCCTGCTCTCCATGGCGAACGCGGGGAAGAACACGAACGGCTCGCAGTTCTTCATCACTACCGTCGTCACCTCCTGGCTGGACGGCGCGCACGTCGTCTTTGGTATATCTGTCCCCCCTGTCTCACCCTAAACCATCTTGCTAATCTTCGTTAAATTGTAGGTGAAGTCGTCGACGGCATGGACCTCGTGCAGAAGATCGAGTCCCTCGGCAGCGCGTCGGGCACGCCCAAGGCGAAGATCACTATCGAGAAGTCGGGCACTGTCTAGAGTCGAGCGCGCGTATATATGTACTACTTAATAAAAGAGCTTAAAGTTGAAGGACTGTTTGGACAGTCGACTTTCGCATATTATTGTATCGTTAGCACCATTACTGTACAGTACACCCTCTATTATTGTAGGATGTTGAGAACATCGAATGCGACCTTGCGCCAGTATCATGTCTCATCCGATATTTCAATACCGCCCTCCATCCTGAAGGCGTTTTGGTTCTCCTCTTTTGAACACATCCAATTGAGCCTTGGGCGTGTCTACAAAATCCAAGTCCCTCGCGACCCTGCCGGTTAGAGACGCGTCTGTACGTAAAGATGTGAGAGCACTGCATCTACTGCTTTCTTGCCTATACCTCGAAGTCAGCCTGCAGCTTCACCCGACGACCTCAAGAAATACGAGATTGACATCATATCTCACTAGCAACCTTCAACAAATTCAACGGAATAAATTATACAAAAATCCAAAATATAGAAATACGCTATACTGCCCTTGCGCGCCCCCCTCTTGCTCGCTCCAGTCCCAATCGCGCCCACTAGCGCCCCCCCGTCAAGACTCAAACGTGCACTGCATGACCCCGACCCCATACTCGTACGCCATATGGCCCCAAAGCCCAAGGCGGCATCCTGACCTGATCGGATACAGCCGGCCCTGTTATAAGCTGATGGCAGGATAGCAAGTAGATCTTCCATATCTACATCTACTCCCCTCCCATCCATATCCCTCTTTTCCATCCATCCACCATGGCTAACGTCTTCGTGAGTGTCCCTATCCTCTCCAATTCGCGTCTGTGTACCTAGGAGGGGCGCGATCTGCTTGATCGCGCCCCCTTCTGTTATTCCCGTGCTTTTTATGGATGCCAGTGATAATTTATACTGATGCGTTATGGGTAGTTCGACATCACCATCGACGGCAAGGCCGAGGGCCGCATCGTGTTCAAGCTGTACGACGACGTCGTGCCCAAGACAGCGAAGAACTTCCGCGAGCTCGCGACGGGGCAGCACGGCTTCGGCTACCAGGGCTCCTCGTTCCACCGCGTGATCCCGCAGTTCATGCTCCAGGGCGGCGACTTCACGCGCGGGAATGGAACTGGTGGCAAGTCAATCTACGGGGAGAAGTTCGCTGGTACGTTTCCGGTGTCTGGAAGGAAGAGGACGGGTGATTGATCGTACATTGGGATGTAGATGAGAACTTCCAGAAGAAGCATACCAAGCCTGGCCTCCTCTCCATGGCCAATGCAGGAAAGAACACCAACGGCTCGCAGTTCTTCATCACGACCGTCGTCACCTCCTGGCTCGACGGTGCGCACGTCGTCTTCGGTGCGTCTTCATTCTTTTTATCTACTGCCGGTAATCGATGGATATATAATCTGCATCATCTTGCAGGCGAAGTCGTTGAGGGCATAGACCTCGTCAAGAAGATTGAGACGTTCGGCTCTGCCTCTGGCAAGCTCTCAAAGACGGTCACCATCGCCAAGTCCGGCACCGTCTAGGCATCTCTTTTAATTGTTGATACGGACACGATTTTTTCGTCTTTCATTTTTATTTTTCGATAAGAAGTAGGAGGAAGGAAGGAAGGAAGAAGAAACAAATTAACAAGTACATAGCAGACACACAACCCCCTCGAAGATGATAGTATCGTTCGGATGTAACTTTATTTTGTATTTTTCAATACAGGTCTTCGTTGCGGACGGCATATCTAGTAGACATAGCGGACAACGCATTTGCACGAACATTATTTTTTTCTTGTTCATTGAGATCATTGACATCGATTGTGTTTCCGAGGGTGTGCACTGGTATGCATCGATGGGTATCAATTGTGTCAGTCGCTTAAACCACGCCCCGGCTCCTAGGGGTCGGGATAGGAATGGGTTCCGGGTGCCCCGTGTGGTTTACGTAAGTCAGGTTCAGCCTTCGCGTTGCCCCAACTGAAATCCACCGACGTTCTCCCAACACTGTTCTCTTCCAACAGTCTTTGAACAGAACCTAGTCCAACTGCGGCCGTTTGACGCTTCGCGTGTTGCACGCGCCTACTCATTGGATGATTGGAACTCTAGGAAGCTCGAACAGTTGGGCGGCATGCCAATCTTTTGCTGAAGAGTGCTGCTGGCTATCATGTAGTACGCGTGGCTGCAACAGGTACTCAACTCCTCTAGGCTGCGCGTATCTGTCTTAGAACACCAGGATGATGCCATCCCATTCTCATCTGTGTCCTGAGCTGTGCTGGCTTCACTGGACTTCAAACAAGGCCATGGCTCCACTCCACCTGGGCAAGAACTTACGAACATGACTATCATCTCGTTTCCTTCCAACACTGCCGCCATGATCCTCTCAGCCTTCTCTCTCTGGGCCCCTCTTTCCTTCAAAGTACCTTACTTGCCTCCCACCTGCGTCAACCTGACGCACCAAAGCCGGAGAATGCTGATCGCGATCGGTAACAGCCGATCCCGATATAAACTGATGAGCAGGGGACGAGTGCAGCCCCATCTCTTCCCAATTACACTCTCACTTTCATTATGGCTAACGTATTTGTGAGTGTCCAGCATGAAACTCCAATCCCTATCCCACCGATCGAACACGATCAGTACGGATCGGGTGTACTCACTATGTGTTCTCCAGTTCGACATCAAGATCGATGGCGAGGGATCAACCCGCCGCATCGTCTTCAAGCTATACGACGACGTCGTCCCGAAGACCGCCAAAAATTTCCGCGAGCTCGCGACGGGTGAGCACGGGTACGGCTACGCCGGCTCGTCCTTCCACCGCGTCATCCCCAACTTCATGCTCCAAGGCGGCGACTTCACGCACGGTAACGGGACGGGGGGAAAGTCGATCTACGGAGAGAAATTTGCCGGTGCGTCGGCTTCCCTCCTGTCCCCCCTTACTTAGCGGGGCGTACGACGGTGGCGATCTCGTGATTTTTGTTCGCAGATGAGAACTTCACCATCAAGCACAGTAAGCCAGGGCTGCTATCGATGGCGAATGCAGGGAAGAACACAAACGGATCGCAGTTCTTCATCACGACGGTGGTGACGTCATGGCTTGATGGCGCGCATGTTGTGTTTGGTGGGTGGTTTCGTTCCTTGCGTGATTGCTGATTTTACAGCTGTCAAATGTAACAGGTGAGGTGGTGGAGGGGATGGATGTTGTTAAGGCTGTTGAGGCCCAGGGGTCTTCTTCGGGGGCGCTGAAGAAGAAAGTGACAATTGAGAAGTCTGGGACTGTTTGAGAGGCAGTAAGAGCAGGTCTGTTAAGAGTAAAAGAGAATGCAATATATTTGCTCAGATTTGGTATCGAAAAATGGTGTGATATGTACTCTTATGTAACATACATCCCTCATACTTGGAAGAGGAGTTTTCGTACAAAGCTGTCTCTGAAGTCGGCTTTCTGAGTCCACGATACGCGTCATAGTTCAGCGGTTACTGGCGGCCCGGTATTGTTTTCCCACGACTCTGCTTACGTCCCACCGCCAACCCGCCAGTGGCAAGATTGCACCCAATTACTACGCGCTTTATCGTTCACTTACAACCATAAGCAGCAGAGGAAAAACTCAAATTCTACTGTATGAGGGCTCACATCAATGACGCTACGGTGGAAACTGCGCCTCTCTTGCCTGAGGCTGCAAACTACGGCTCCACTATCGACTCTGCCTTGGGCTTGAACAGTCCGTTATCTCAACATGAAGGCCTGGACGATGAGGTGGCACTGACACATGAAGAAGGAGACCGTACGAAATATTTCGGGTTTTATGTAACATATGAAAGAGTAAATCTTAATGCATGTGTTTATCTTCAGAACAACACGGGGAAAGCTTCGACAATGTGCCTAAAGTGAAGCGACAGCTTGGTACAGCAAAAATAGTCTCCGACGTTCCTGTCTTTCGCTGACGCAGAGATTGCCAATCCTAGGTCTCTTCAGCGCTATATTTCTAATATTCAACCGAATAATTGGAACTGGGTATGAGCTACTTATTATCCTTTTAACGATAGTTTTTTTATACATACTTGTCTTCACAAGCATCTATGCCACTCCCAGCAACATTCTACGGTCCTCAGGAAGCGTCGGTGTATCGCTTCTAATGTGGCTTATCGGTGCATCAATCGCCGCATGCGGGACTGCCGTTTACGTTGAGCTTGGAACTGTAAGCCTTTCATATTGGAATCCTGTAATTGTCGAGTTGTTCTCAGTAGACATGTCCCCTGCGTAAGGGTCTCCCAAGAAGCGGTGGAGAGAAGAATTATATCGAATACATATACAGGCATCCTAAGTTCTTGGCCACCTGCACATTCACCGTCTATACTCTAATCATGGTCAGCTTCTTCCTGAGTGTCAATTCAGTTTTTCTAACGGGTCTTCTAGGGCACTGCGACTGCGAACAGCGTCGTGTTCAGCGAATGTACGTCCATAAAGCATTCCCCTGTTTTGAGATAATGTCGTCAACTTCGCCCAGATCTTCTGCACTCTATCTCCATAAATCCAACACGATTCAACACCCGTCTAGTGGCATTTCTCTGCTTAACCTTCTGTTGCCTAATACATGGCACCCGCCTCAAATGGGGGCTCCGTCTTCAGAATACCCTCGGATTATTCAAGTTGGTCACTCTATCTCTGGTCGCTATATCTGGCGTATTCTGTCTCGCAGGAGTCCCCGGATTCCAAGTCCGTGAAGGTTACGAAGTACCGCATAATTTCGAATGGAAGAATTTCTGGGAAGGATCTGGTACAGGACCAAACGCGTTCGTATCCGGTCTTTACGGCGTTATTTGGTGAGAGTTGCTATTACTTATTTTCTGCGGCGCTGATTTGACACCTGGTATCCATGCATTTTAGGTCATTCATCGGATACTCGAATGCCAATTATGCTCTGTCTGAGGTAAGAGATCCCGTCCGAACTATCAAACGGGCAGCGCCTCTCGCGATGCTATGTGTGACTACTGTCTACATCTTTGTGAACATTGCATACTTTGCTGCGGTATCAAAGGCTGATATTTTGGGAAGTCGAAGGATCGTTGCGTTAGTGCGACTTCACTGATGTATTTTGGAACCCACATCTAATGTACAGTCGTAAAGGGCGCTATTCTTTCGAAATCTGTACGGTCCGACTACGGAAAAGGTAAAGGACTTCTCCCGGAGTGCTTCATCGTGACTCATGAAACTTTTGCCAGGCTCTTAGTGCGTTTATATCGTTGTCAACTTTAGGAAATCTCCTTGCTGGACAATTCTCGCAGGGACGAGGTCAGCCTGAAGCTGTACTGTGTGCTCTGCGTTTTGATTTACTCTTCTGTAGTTATTCAAGAACTTGGCCGCGAAGGGATTCTTCCCTACTCTTCTTTCTTTGCTAGCAATAAGCCCTTCAACGCTCCCCTTTCTGGACTGTTTACACAATATCTGGTATCCACTACCTTCTTGTTAGCTGTTCCCGCTGGAGATGCGTACATATTTTTGATAAGTTGTGAGAATTTTCTCGAAGTCCTTGATATGCTCCGTATTCTAATCCCAGGGTTCAGTATCATCATATTCTCTCTCTCTGATCAACACTCTGGTCTCTTTTGGACTTCTCCTGTTATATACACCGGCTTTTCGGTTGTGGGGCTGGAATCCTCCGTTTCATGCTCCGAAGATCATCATTCTATTGTTCTTCTTGTCGAACCTCTTCCTGGTGATCGTTCCTTTTGTTCCTCCACTACCTTCATCGAGGACCTATGACCAGCTTCCATACTGGGTATGTTTTTCTTTCCTTTAAAAAAAAAGTCCTCCAGGATAAATATTTACCACACAATTGCTTGTCGTTCAGGCACATCCTGTTGGCGCATTCTCTGTATCACTAGTTGGTGCAGGTTACTGGTACTTTTGGAGCATCTGGCGCCCTAAGAAGCACGGATACAAGCTGGAGCGGGAGTGGGTTATTCAAGACGATGGTGTTTCAAGATATGCCTTTCACCAAGTTCCGATGCCCTAGCAAATAGCCAACGTGTGTTATTATGTATTACCTAAATATCTTTGTAACTAAAGACTCTACATATCACCAACTCTATCCGATGTCCATGTTTCCCGCATTCAAAAATCAACAGCTTCATTTACAGATGATTTATCATGGCTCTCGTGATTGACTGGTGGCTGTAGCTCTTGCGACGAAAGCTCCCTGTCTATTGGGTAATGCTAGACTCCGTCATCCACGCGCTAAAATGTTCGCCATTCCGGAGTTTCGCTCTTGACCTCCGACAGCTTGGGTATTAGTGGCAGTAGTCTCTTGCAACGGTACGTATAGTTGATGTCTTGATCACTCAGGGCGCTGATGGATATACTTCCAACATGGGATCGGCGTCGATTTAGCGGGCACTGAAGAGGAGATCACTCAGTACTTCTAAATATACAGGGACGATCTATAAGGGTACAAAGATTTACCCCGGCTCCTGCGGAGCGTCGTCAGCGATAAAGATCCGCGTGAAGAAGTTTGGTGTCTGTGTATCGTGTATTCGCTCCTGCGCTTCCTTGCTAGTGGACGATTCTAGAGCAAGGGCTTACATAATTGATGTTTTTGGACTCCACACCTGGATACCAATTTAAAGTTACGATCTTTTTCAAGTCCTCAGAGGAGTCACGATCGCTCCAGTTATCAGCTCAGTAATTGAGTCCTGTTCTCATAGGCTGCGAACTTGATAGCTGTACATGGTAAGTTCTTTGATTGCGATGGAGATGCTGGATCCGAGGCCCGGGGAACTAAGGTTTCTCAGATGTAAAAGCCATTCGCCTATAGTATCTAGCAATGCCCAGAACTGTATGTTCAACTGCACTAAAAGAGGTTGGCAGCTAAGATACTGTACTAATGTCAGTATAACATCTTGCGTGATAAAAAGAGTGTGCCAGATTGGGGAAGTATACATATCTTCTTACTTTCTTATTCTGTGCATACATATATAGTAGATACCCGAAAATATGTGTTATTTCGACGTAAATATTTAACAGACTCAATGCTATATCGTCCAAAATTTGCATGTACTTAATCAGAGCAACTCAGGTCACCCATGCTTATAAATTAATAGGCAACAAAAATTCATAAAAAGCCATCCTTCACGGCAACGTTGAGGCTTCATATTAACATCTGGATATAATCTAACAAGACCACTAGACAAGTACTAGTACCTTCAAGTTATCTATGTCTCAAGATCTCATTTCCCGGGACTCAAAAGATACTAATTATTTTACTAGAATCCTGAACTCGGATTTGGAACTGTGTCTGTTATCGACAGAGGATTAATCTTAAGGCGTCCATCCACTTATATCTATTCTAAACATTACCGACAAATGACCGACCCCCGGACAGGGCTTTCGGAAGATAAATTCGATAACACCTAGAAATGGGATATCCTTGAACACCAGCGACCAGCGCAGGCGAAAAACAGCGGGAGCTCGGCATGGATGCTCAGCACTCAGGCTTAGTGACTCATTCAAGGCACTGATTCATGTTCCTGACCTTGGCAGTACACATGCATAGGACCGTTTAGGACGTGCTAAATAAATGACCCATGAGGCATAGTAGAGTGCTTTCTACTTGTAGCATAAATTATGGACAATTAATATATTAACTGGCTCGAACTTTTGCTGGGAACATAGCGAAAAATAACTACGATCGTAAAAATATGCTTGATATTTGCATTTCCAAGTGTGGGTGTCTCCGGTTTGTGCTCGACAACTCGAGGGTACTTCAACAAATGATCTCCGGTATGATGATGAGAGGCTCACAGTGGGTGCCGTGAGCAAAATCACATAGGGTTTTTCCGATCCTCTCCTCGAGGCCAGATCGTGCTCAATAGTAGTATCCAAAGTTAAATACGAACCATACTTCGACGCTCACGTATAGGTGTACTCACTATTACTCCACAGAAGAGTGCTATTCGTGAGCGTCATCATGTGATAGCTGTGGGCTTCCTAAATTCCTGTCAGATAGCGCATGTTCAACGTACCAACTGTCTAAGAAAGTTTGATCCAATGTTGATCTGCGGATTTATGAGGTTCTTTATTATGCCCATTACCTACTTAGCAGGTGGATCTCAAGATGAGGCATGGGAAGAGAACAGAGCGCCCACCATCGTCCTATAGAAGGGCCGCAGCTTGGTTCTCTCCCGGGTCGACGAGCGATTTGAAGCATTCTTCCTCCGTCTATTGTCATGGATGGCTTGGTGGAAAGCCCTTCCACCGCGCGAGATATGTGAGTAGCCTTTATCTAATACATTTCTCCGCAATGCTGAACGTTCGCTATTACTTAGATTAGTCCACAACTGCCTTCACATGCTAGCCATTTGTACGTTGAACCATGATCGAGAGTTGACGTTACTGATACTTTTATCAAGCATGCCTGTACTATGATCATCTCATGTCTTCTGGTAAATGACACTTGTTCTTTTCTGAGGAACGCCATTGGACTGACTTTGAGTGATAGGGGACGAAATCAACTATCTTTGGAGAAGACCCAAAAGCACTAGCGCATACTGGTTTTTCTTGAACCGTTACTTCACTTTCTTCGCGAATATTGTTGTCACAATTCTTGGATTTTCAACGTTGTCTCCACATGTATGTTCTTTATGTAGCTCTCAACAAGGACACACTCACTTACCATCATCTTCTCGGTCTTCGTTCTTGGTAGAGGTTCGTAATATCCTGAATGTCCCAACATTTTCCTAAACTCTGATCTTATAACATAGTTGCAAATCGTACAATCTGTTTCGTCAATTGCTTCTAATCGTCAACCAAGTCCTTGTCTGCGGTGAGCCCTTTCGACCGTGAATTTTGGAATTTTAGGACTTACTTCATCTGTCCAGTTCTCCTTACCCTCCGAATATACGCCTTATATGGATGCTCAGTGCGAATATTAAGCTTTCTGGTGGGGAGTGGTGCAGTCCTAATTGGAACATCATGCGTGCATAATTATTTCTTTTTTGCCGGAGCCTGGAAGATTGCTTAATGTTTTTCTAGTGGTCTTTATTTGGTCAAAAGAGCGCTCCTGCTGAGCAAGGAACGGGATGCCACATAGGATTATCACTGACAACGTACGTTTCCTGCGATTCACATTTAATAAGGTATTCTAAATGACGGTTTATTTCACTGCAGCGCCATGCGTAATTAAGCTTTCCATAATGGCCGTTTCAAATGAAGCTTATATTTGAAATACAGATTTAGCAACAGCATGGGAGGCTCTTTTCATCTACGACTCATTGGTGTTCGGCTTCACAGTTTATAGGACATGGAGAGCACGAAGAGACCACGCTATAACAGGGATTAATATTCCTTTAATTTCCCTCATTTTAAGAGATGGTAATTCAAACAATTCGAGTAAAGCAGTCATCAAGCTGATCAGATTATTATAGGTGCAGTCTACTTCGCGTACGAAATTCAGGTATCATGACGGTCCAAGAGCTTACTCATTTATTTTTTTCTAGGGTCATGGCTTTGGCAAATCTCTCGAATATTCTTACATTCTATGTGAGCACAAACGCCCCTTCCTGTTATAACTGCGTGCTCATTATTATGATTCAACTTCCTGTTATTGCAGCTGTGCGGAGTACGTCGTTTTGATAGTGAAATGGTCGGATCTTCCTGACTCTGCTGCAGCCATTTCTTCGAGGGGGACTGTCGACGTTTGCCAGCAGGTATGTGGTTTATCTGACGACGATATTTGGGCAGCCTCGGGTTCTGACACTATTCCCAAGCATATCAGTTACAATGATGTCCCGCCTGATGCTAAATCTCCACGAACATGCGGATGTCGGTCTCTATTCCACCGACTTTACCACTACCATGGAGTACAGTACCACGACGGCTGGCCATGAACCTTCCAATGGCATAGAGCTGGACACACTCTACAGTGGAGCCCTGGATCATAGCCCTGTTAACCCTAGGTTCCCCACCATCCACGAAGAGTCTGAAAACCTACATCATCAAATTTGTTAACGAGCCTAAATGACTTTACGACCCCTCTTTGCATTGCCATGTTAGGAACACTATATTTATATCATCCATACCTTAGAGTAAATTATACCCCTCACAGCTCGCGTACATACTCGATAGTAGGTTCACTGAAGCCTGGACGTTGTAATTTTATAGGCACCTAGTACGGAAGTATAATTATCTGTGTGAAGTGCAGGTTAAAATAGGGAAAGAATACATTCCGTCGTTCCTATACATCGGCGCCCATCCTAACCGCGAGAAGCGCATGTAATTCGACTTACCAGTCGCTCAATATACTCTAATACTATTGCAATAACGAGAGCAGTACGACTGGGACCTATCGCCTGCCTGCCGTCGACAATGGTGCTCCATCCGAATGAAGGATGTGTATATTAATATATTTAAGTAATCGTTAAAGCAGAGGATGTTAAATTAGGTAATTCCTAAGAAGTTGGTCTCCTGACTGTCGATAGCAATGTGTTTTGATCCCCGCCGATTAAAGCGAGGAAAGGTAAATAGATTCTTTGCTTCTGCTAGTATATAATTGATGACTGATCGTCAAACAAAATCCAGACCATGATTCTAGTCCAACTTTTTAAGGCCTTAAGCTGTAAATGCCATAGACCAACTTTCGCATCAAGTTCAGAAGACAGCAGGGACCGTTGACGCTAGAAAAAAATTAATTCTACATCAAGTTGGAACCTGAACTGCGAAAGGCGAGTTCATCAGATTATTTCAGGCCAAGAGAGATACAGCGAGAACACCAGCGGGGATTCCATCTCCGAAAAGACGAAACAATAATGACTGTTCAATAACGGGGAAAATGAACATTCGAAGATACTCTTGCACACAGAACGATCAAACGAAGGTGAATTATTATAAGGCTAGCAAATATCCAGCAGCCAACTGATTCGAATCATTCGACACAAGAAAGCGTGGGTATTAAAGATCATATTAGCATGTATGCCAGAAGGTTGAGTTGCACAGAATCCGAAGGAGCGATAGCAGGCTTCCATGTTCCAGTTATTGAATAAATTACACCAACGTTATCAGTTCATGAGTCGAAATTCCAGATAAGAAGTAACATGTACGCCAATGAAGACCTTGCATGCAGATACCCCGGATCTTCGACTTGGCCTTCGGAATGCCATTGGCACAAGCGCCACTGGCATGAAACGTCAACGTTATGGTCCGCAACCTCGTGCAAACCTCGCGAAGCAAAAGAGGTGATAACAAGTTCATAGCAAGACATCGAGAAAGAAGCGGCGAAGATGACATAGCATGACACAGGATGACACCCAGGGGAAAGATAGCATATGGCGATCCAAGAACCGAGAAAGCGAGCGATGAATTTAACCGGGGATCAGAATATCCGAAGGCACGGAGACTTCAAGGAGAATCTATAATTGCACTTGAGACTACCGGGGACCGTGGACATCGTGTAGTATAATAATGCAATGATTCGGTTTGCATGTAAGTTTGTGATGATTGTTCGGTGACTTCTGCCATCTGTTCTTGAAATTACGCAAGCATCTTCATGTAGTTGCAAGAGGCCGAATACATCTAGGCAGCATTGAAGCTCTGATGCCGAAGTTCAGTCTAAATTGTGATGATGGTTGTGGATGAAAAGACTCAGAGCACAGTCACAGGACGAACCGACGACTCGTGCGTCATATTACAGTGTCTTGCATATCAAACTGCACAGCAGATTTTTTTGAAAGCTGCTTGATAAGTTGGTTATATTTGTTGTGACTTTGTTTACTCATTATCACGCTTAAAAATTCGGAGAACCCGTACTATCACCTTCACCGTTGCGCTGCTCCGGGTGTTTCTCTGAGCAACCCCCTGCTCCCCTGCGATGATGCAGCTACCGAATATATCTTGTGCTCAAGAAATATATGTTTGACCCAATTTTCAGGTCATGCCATCTCCCCTCAGGTCGAACTTTCATGTTTTGAATGCTGGATGGTGAAACTTACACGGCACGGAACCTTGTCGTAGATCTCGAGATAAGAGAGGTGTCATTTCTAGAGTGATTCTGAGTATCGAGAACAAGATCAAAAAAGATATATTCAATGTGCGTTCAAGCTGACAATTGACATTGTGCATTGGCAGACCTTGGCCCGAACGTGATGGAGGGCCACACCACAATATAAGCAAACAACTTTCAAAAAAATCCGCTGTATGCAAGCCACTATAATAGCCTCACAAAAATCTTTTCTCAGCAAGAAAAAGACTTACAGCCTGAATGCAAGATTGATTCGGCCACCGTGTAATGCAGGTGCGGCAAATATAGTAAATACAGTATAATATATGTACAAGTATGGGGAATGATATCAATAGCAATGGGTATTGAGAAGTCCAACATCCGGTAATGAGAATACCTTCAGAGTGGCCGCGTAGGGAGGCACGCTCACCTCGAACGCGCCTGATAGATTCTCCAAACCCTCAGCCCATCTCCACGTCGTCATCGACGGGCGGTAGATTGCTAACATCTGCAAAAGCTCTCCAATCGAAGCCGTCATCTTCTTCCTGAGCTGCTCTTCGCGTACACTCTTCGGCGTATTCCTGGAGCTCCAGCTCTTCCAGTTCGGCAGCGGTGAGCTCACATTGAGGACCATGTTCCCCTTGTCCTACAAAGAATGCCATGTCAAACAGACCGATGTGAACCGGATTCATGCCACATACCCACAAGTTCCTTCTCCCAGCGGTTCACGTCTTCCAAGTCGGGATCGAAAGAAGAGCCAACTTGTTGCGAATAGGAGACCCGATACGCGTGCTCTTCCTTTCTGCTAACATTAGCCATTATTCGGCGAAATAACTAAGAAAAATCAGTTCATGTAACTCAGCATGTAGCGGGAAACATAGGTTGCGCACCTCATCCTGCATAATAGTCTCATCATCCTCTTCCTCGTCGTCATCCATAGCTTCGTCAGGTACATCACTACTCGCCTCGCTCGTGCTTGCGTGTCTCCTTCCCGTAACAGACCTCTGCCGTGCCTTCGAAGCCTCTTCAAAACACCGCTCTCTGAACTTGTCGCGCAGGAACTTCTGCTGATCTTCCGACGCAATCCCAAACGCGCGTATGTCGCTCTTGAACAAGTTGCCTCCGCTACTTCTCGCAAGCTTGCTACTCGACCATGTCGAGCCACGTGGCAAAGGTGTACTTGGGGTGCGCGATTTATACTGCAAGCGCCGACGCGCCTGCGCTGCTGCCACAGGGGATGATTTGGGACTTGCGGGAGAAGACGCAAGCGGCGACGAGTTCATAGGTTTATGCGTGTAGTTCCTTGTGGAAGATGAGCGGGTAAAAGCTGGTGTAGAAGGATACTGGGGACTGGGGCTTGAGAACTGCATTACTTCGATGTAGAAAGTCGAGTAGAAACTGGTGTAACCATGACCAACGAAATAAATTCGCGTGAGGTCATATTGTCACGTGACATGATCTCGTGATCTGTCTCGTCAGGTTGATTAGAAGATTACTACTACTTTAAGAAAGGCTGGGCGACTGTTGCATTGATCTTCAAAATTCTTCATCTACCTAAATATTCTTGAGATACGGTATTAAAATTACTACAGGAATGTTATATAGCTACAATCTTTGGAATAGGAGCGGTATTAAATCGAGTAGTACAATGTAATCCATGGTCAGAGCCTTCAAACAGGTGTCTGATTGTCATGATCAATAGGCACCAGCTCTATTTCTCTAGCAGTGACATCTGAACGCAACATGTAAACATAAATTAGGGACTTTAATGATAAAAGCACGCACTTTCTATCGTTCTGGTCCCTCCATACTCGTGTTCGCTATATTCCGCTTGGTGAGCATCAACCGTTCTCCATCCTCCTTCTGAAAATTCCGTCTGACACGGGTTTATCACTGTGGAGATGTTTGGATGGCCTAAATTTGTTGTAGTAACAGCAGTGTTGCGATTAGAAGGCGTTGTAAGAGAGGGGTCCCGGATATTGAGCATAAGCCGGGATATAAGAATCGAGGACATTCTAGCCAGAGAAAATCTACATCAGAAAATGCACTATAAAAACAGGAGAGGCAAACCAACATATTCGTAAACATCGTAACGACGGCGCGAGTATATAGCTGTTCGAAATATTGAAATCAGTAAGGTAATTGTTACAGATGATCCAATGAATTATGAATATCACATACTCCACCATACTGTTAATTAAAAACATCAGTATTCCGATGAAACGGAGAATAGAGAATTTCATTTACCATGCAAGTCAAGATATTTGCCAAATTAGACGCCATCATGACTCTAATTGAGATCATCAAAAATCATTGCAACGATGGTAGTTCCAGTCTAGACGCCTACCCAAAGTAAACGGCTCCTACAAGACGTGATATCAGCGGTCGTAAGTATCTCACGATGATGAAAGGCAAATTGAGATAGGCAATAAAGTAAACGCACCATCTCGAAGTAACACCATAAGCAAATTGACTCCTCCAGACCAGGGTAGTGTAAGGGATTTGTACAGTGTCATGGCAAAGACTATGGTGTCAAAGATGAGCATTCCGACCCACGCAAACGCTATACCTGGAATTTTAAAATAGTATGTTAAATGTCATTATGAGCTCGATGAAGTCCTAGCACAGAAATGAATCGGTAAACGCACGTCTAGCACTAAATCGCGAATGGCATCAGCACGCCATTTAAGCGATAACGAAAACGGGTACAGCATAAACTCACGTTTGCCTGGATAAAGACGCTTCACATCCAATGTAAACGAGTACTCCTGCCTTGGGATGCTTATCTTTGCCTCCAATGACGGCCCACTATGGGGTTTGGGATATTTAGTTTCAATACAACGGTCGGCAGGAAAGGTTAGGGGTTAATCACTCACACAGCCAAACGCAACCGCTGTTATAGAGACCACCACGAACAGTATGAGAACCTTCCGGCTTCGTTCGTACAGCGCGTAAGTGCGCATGATCAGCATGCCTTGAATGAATTGAAATTTGGCGTCAACATCTTTGTAATAGGGGGTATAGATGAGGAAACGAAACGCACTGGCGACAGCGATCTGGATAGCAATCGCGAGGTATTGATGATACGATTGAAGGCGCTTGCATCTATTTGATAGGACAGAAAACATCAGGAAATCGGGATCGCGTGGTGCATCACAGTGCATGATGCATCAATGAACGGAAGGGAAAAATACGTACATCTGTCAAATGCGTTTCAAAATTAGCTTTAGACCCCCCTCGAGGATGGGGCAGCACATACTGGTATTTTTGCAGGGTTGCTCGAGGTCCAGAAGTACTCGAGCATCACGGGAACGTGTCCAAACAGCGTGAGGTAGCGGTTCAGATAGAATAAGAATGATGCCCAGTTGAGCACTCGAGGCTGCCAGAATCGCGCGACTTCGTGCGGGAAAGTGAGGAAATATTCATAGATAAGGATGGCTATGACAAGGGCGATAGTGAGCCCCAGTGCGATGAATATGCAGACCTGAGAAATGCTCACTGATGGAAATTAGGGAAAAATAGAAGTTGACATTCCTACGAGATAAGAAATGCGGTCAATCATGTAGGTTTGAACAGTATATCATCCGGGACATACATAGACCATAACTCTCCTAATGTTATTCCATAATCATCTTCGGCAGACATTCCTTTACCCTTCCTCCAAATAACGAGCCTATTATTCCGATAAATTCTTGATGGGCTTTGAGAAATGGTCACTGGAACTCGAAGGAGTGCTGGTAAAAAAATTGCACGCGGGACATCCGATACTCAACGAGTAGGAGCGAAAACAAGAAAATGGTGCGGTGATAAGAGGAAGAGAGGAGAATGGAGAATAAAGAAACAAGGAACTTGAACGCCGGCTAACAGCAAATGGGCCTATGCTGTTTAGCACAAACGCTCGCGGGCACTAGTAGGAGACGCGTGTCGAGTAGTGGTAGTGAAAGAGCTCGAGCGAGCAGCTGGGCGCAAACTGAGCTCGCTGCATATTCCCTCTAATTTGTATTCCCCGTACTGCGCAGTGAGATCATAATCATTCGGCGATTGATCCGGGACTGGAACGTGCGGAAGCGAGATCAGATGAGATCTGAAGAGATGTAGGGAGATTTGCGTGGTGAGTTTGCCTTGAGGCTTGGCTTGCGATGTCCACGTGGAACATATGTAGCCTCGAGTCTCGAGAGCTGAGGGATGCGTCCCCGAGCTTACGGCACACGGGTGAACATTGATTTTAGCTCATAGTTCAACGATGGTGAATGAATGGAAATGAATTTAGCTATGACGTATGTTGTAGGTATCCAAGGGGAAGTCCCCGGAAAGTCTGCATAGGTTAGAGGAGGCGAGAGGGAGAGATGTGATCCGGGATAAATCATAGGAGTACTAAGGTACGCGAGTGTGGCCGTGCATAATGAAGGTTTCAATGTCCAAAAGAAATTAAATGCTTGGAAGTGCGTGGAAGTGCAGTCTATTGGTCTAGCCTCGAACATTTTGACGACTTTTAGCCTTTGACTGTCTAGAGCCGGGCTGGACCTCACGGTAACTTTGTATGTGCCGGGCTTGTGACTAACGGTAGTCGACAGTACTGCTCTACATGTAGAGTGTGCGAGATTAGGAATTTGCGTGCACTTAGATATGTAGTTTTATTGACCCTAACCCCTTCGCGGTGCAGACACCTGCGTGTAATGAACATGAAGCGGGCCCTTGGTCGGCGGGAGGGGAAGAACATAAGAACGCGGATCGGTTTTGTATTCCCTTTCTTTCATCACTCATGTGGTCCAAGTGGGTGACTGCAGCACGACCAATCCCAATGCATAGATCAACATCTGGCTCCATCTCTTCCTCGAAGAGAAAGGGCTCCCTATGGACGGTGCAGAACTGAACACGGAAGACGCTGGCTGGTATAGTCCAAGTGCGCCTATGGCCTAGATCATCGACCAGATGGTAGATCATGGAATGAGCTGCCGCAGTGTGAGACGCTAGATTCTGGTGCATTGCAACACCAACGAGATGAACTGCGGCATTATAGTTATTGACATCTTTCTGCGCAAGGGAATTCGCTGGTTCAAGGGCGCGTATACTAAACAGAACAAGACGCCAAAAGCACTGCATAGCATCCTACATCGTGACGGACCATGGCGTTCAGAGGCGAAGTACATAGCGAGGGGCCAGTGGGTGACGAACGACGGAGTACCGAACGCTCCCCGTAGAGAAATTTGCCACCGCGAATCCTGGCAGACTATACTTAGCTAGGACGCGAGCTCCAGTCTTCCAATCCCTGAAGCAGGAAGGCGCTGCTTTGCCAGTGGTCCCAGCCCCGCGAGGTACATGCCACATGTCGAAAACACCACTCGGACCCCCGTGAGGTCATGTGTGCACGGATATTATTCACTGCTGTGCGCATTTGCGCATGGATAGGATGGGTGTCCCGCGTGATATGAGTCGCATTTGTGTTTTGAGGTTTGAGTGACGAAGCAAGAATATGACGATCCACCCAGCCAACATTGTCCTGGTGATAGTCGCCAGCGAAGTGCTAGACGATAGAAAAGAAAGTCTCGATACGTTGTACCATCATCAGCGTTGGGATGCGCTGCATTTCACCTGACCAACTCCGTCGTGGTGTAGGATGCATGGATAGGCCTTCGTGGACGAGGACGCCGTTGCTAAGGTCAGCGAAGGGAATGGATGCACATGAGTGAGATGGCGCATCGTTAATGTATTGCCCATTCCTCTAAGGATTTTTTTCGCCGAATGAAGCGGCTGCAGCAGAAATTCTACGCGTGAAGACGACATACCCGAGTCCTGATACACTCGTCGGCATCTGGCTGTATGGCGCGATCCTGAGAACCCCGTCCTCGAGAACGAGACTGATGGTGGCGCGTGAGTGGCTGATGTTCGGAAGGATGCGGTATGTGGATACGCGGGCATTGGAGGATGTATTCACGACAGCCACAACGCAGGAGGAAGCAGTAGCAGTCTTCTGGAGTCTGGGCAAATAGGCTCAGATGTATGTCCTGCACGCACTGGCGCATATAACAGAGTTGACCATAAAGCAATCGTATATCAAGCTTCTGGGGACGTTCAAAGCTCGTAACGAGACGGATAGAAACTGAAGTAGATGCTAGGATAGGAAGAAAGTATTTATTCCTTTGCTGACGGAGCGAGCAGTGTTCTTCGAAGGTCGCTTGAAGCTGCTATCACTCTCGATTAGTCCCTGGAGATCCACGAACACGCAGGCCCCACTTATCGATAGCCAAACATATTCGATGTGCACATGGCGATGATCCCTGAAAATAGCCACAGTTCGGATAGGCTATTAGTCCTAAACATACCAGCGTCCAATGTTCAGCGGCAAACTTGAACCCAGAGGAGAGCAGGAAGCTCACCTCGATAGTTATCACATACTAAGTATGTCCTACTGAGCATCACATCGTGCTAGAAATAGTGCACCAGCCTATATAGCAAAGCATATGGATGCATTCATAAAACAAAGGCGAGTGGAAGCAGAAGATGATAATGACAGGTGGTTGACAAGAGACTCGGCCATCCCCGCCGCGCTGCGAAAATACAAGTGCCTGACCTCGCCCAGCTGGCAGGCAGTGTCACCTGCCGTTGTCTTCCTCAACGACTCGCACTTCTCTTCTCCTTGCTTTAGCCTTCCAAGCTTGCCGCTGCCCACATTCTTTTTTGCACCGCTACCCAACTAGCTACTGCCTGATACGATGCATCTCTCCCTCGGCAAACTCGCAACCCTCGCTGTCCTCGTCGCTGGCGCTGCCGCCGATCTGCAGGTCACGTATCCTGGGACCAATTTGTGGTGGGGTACGTTGAATCTTCTGGTTGTTGTCTTTGGGTAGGAAAGGTGCTAACTGACCTTGGGTCGTAGTCGCCAAATCATCCAATATGATCGAATGGACATGCAAGGACTCGTCATTCCAGAATTTCACTATTCTGTGGGTTTCCCTCCCCCCTCTCCCCACCTCCTTTCCTCACTAATTCCCCATGCCCCATCCAGCGTCGCGAACTCGGTACTTCACCTCCCCTTCTCCTTACTATCCCCAGTATGGCACTGACCTCTACGCCATCTAGAACCCCACCATCCTCGTCTCCCCCATCGCCATTGTTGCCATCGAGAGCAACTTCGACTGCTCCAAGACCATCACCCAGGACCAGTCCAACCAGGCCCCCGGCACTGGATACACCATCCTGCTGGCAAACCCGCTGAATAGCTCTGATGTGAGTTGGCTCCTGTCTTTCTTCGTCCTTTCTGTGGCGTCCTTTTCATTTTTGCTTTCCGTTCCTTCATGTTGTTGCTTTCTGTTTTTTTTTTTGTTCGTTTTATTCTAATTCATCACCGCGAACGCTCTGCGCCTCGTTCCGTTCAACCTGTCTCTTTCTGTCGCGGAGCCGTGCGACATGTCGCCATCGCTACACCCGCATTATATCTTCCGCTTCCGCTTGCTGTCGCATCTGTATATAGCTCTTCTCTGTACACACGTCTCCCGCTCTTCCCGTGCACACGTACATTCTTCACTCTTCCTCTTATGTCACTTGTGCGCCTTCACCCTTCCTCGCCAGCTGTCCCGCAGTTTCACGTACCTCTTTTCCGCAACACCGTATCGTTCATCGTTCACGGGCCTTTCTAATCCCTGGGGCCTCTCTATCGAGATGCAGACGTCCCGGCGTGTAATGTCAATTTTCTAGTGCAGTGTTTCTAGAATCCTTTTCTACCTTTTCTTTCTTTCTCTTCATTCTACATGTGTGGACGCACAGCACATATCCGCCAAGGATCCCAGGGTGTCAGGTGGGGCCCTTCAGTCCTCTGCGCTGCGATCGTGTTCGGGCTACTGTGTCGGTCCATAAATCCTTTCCCGCCTTTCTTGATTCTATGGGCAAGATATAACAGATAAAGCCTTTTATTGTGTCGCATGCGTCCTCTGCGACGTGCAGAGCTATCCGTTCAATTTCTCTTGCATTCACTTTTGTCTACTTTGACCGTCTTGCTGCACCAATCTGCGCCTATTTCCGGTGCGGTGCTCCAGTGGATCGAGCCTTCTATCTCCTGCGCGACAGCCTTGTCGTTCGCTTTTCTTGTGTTCACTTCTCTTCGTACGCCCCGCTTGGCCTCCAGAGCGTCCTACTTGGATCGTCGTCGTTCTTTATTTCTTCCCCACCTCCATTTGCCCGGTGTTTTTCTCGCGATGTACATCAGAGTCTTCGGGGTACTTTTCATCTGTCACCACAGCCCATTCGTTCAGTTTTCTTGCATTCATTCCTCCTGCGTTTGGCGTATTTGAGTTTCTTTGGCGGCACCTTGGGAGGTTTGACATGGTCGTCTGTCCTTCCCCTTCTTGCTCCGTGGGTTACTCTCCCGCATACTGGTGATTCGCATCCCTAAGTCTGTCTTTTTCTTCTTCTTACAATGGCTTCGTTCTTCATTCCATTGCGTGCCTTTGGTCTTTTCTTTTCCGTCTGTTTTTCTTTCATCTTTTCATTCGTACACTTCATCTTCATCTTCCTCCTCCTCTTCCTGTCTTCTCGATTTCCTCTTTTCCTTCTACCCATCACCCCCCCTTCCCGCACAATTTACTCACCCCTCCCCCCGAAGGTCTACGCCACCTCCCAACCATTCGAGATCAAGGCTCTTGGCTCCGCCTACCCCTCCACCTCCTCCGCCGCTGGCACCGCCGGTGCGACGGGCAGCAACACCGCGGCGGGCGCCATCGCCTCCTCCACCGACGGCGCGAAGAGTGGCGCCCTTGGGCTTCATGCCGGCGTGTGGGGCGTGGTGGGCGCGCTGGCGGGTGTGCTGGGTGCGGTCGTTGCGTGAGTGTGAGGTGGCGTGGTGAAGATGTGTTTGGGGTGGGGGTCGGGGAGAAGGATGGGAGGAGGAAGGTGAAAAAGGTGCTCGACTGCGCACTGTGCTGCGTGTGCCTAGTCCCTCTGACGTTTGTTGCTCTGACTCTGTTCACGGACTGTTTTGCCATCTATCAGTTCATCACCAGCTACCTATCTATCACGATTCTGCGCAGACACTGGTTTGGATTACCTATACCTACCTCTATGCCTAAGCTTTCACTTTATTTGCTTCATTTGTTCACCCATTGTTTGTTGTAAGGAGGCCCGCGATTTGTCAAGTATTGTTCTCGTTCATACGTGATGGATCTTGCGCATGTGGATATGTAGGACTGGATGTAGCTATTGTGGTTATATGAGGCCTGTACCTCCTGCTTAGTGCTCCCTGGTGAGAGTTTCGACAGTACATTTGATGTTGTTTGGTCAGAACGCGTTGACGCATGCCACTCGCCTCTGGCACTCGTCACCGGGCGCAGGTGCTGAGCAACCTTGTCGATACACTTTCAACTTGACTGTCAACTCCATATCCTCTGGACTTAAAATAATGCCTATACGAATAACAAGACTTCCAAGCTGTCCACATTTCAATTTTGATCCTCGAATGCCAAGTTCTCACAGGCGAACTCGAGGTTACCACGTCGGGCAGCCTCGTCGAATCATGAGGACCCTCGACCTCGCTGCGTTAACTAGTGAGGATGTCGTTGACATCTCAGGACTAATAAAGCCTCGAATCTTGTACTCTCCGATCCTCAAGACATGGCCTCTGGGGAATCGCTTCAAATTACTCAGGCTTATTGTATGATCTCAAGCCACAACGACGAAACCTCAGCGCTCAGACTTTGAACGCGACAGAAAGGGTCCCTGTTAACGCAGCCCAACTCTGGCTTCCCACCCAATATGCGTGGATTTTTCTACTTCCATTCCCCCGACCCGGAACGTGTCCCAGAAGCCGCTCAGATCCGCTTCCGTCTCTGGTCCCCAGCGTCCGAAGGTCCATCTATGGACCTCCTCCGCCTCACGCAACTCCCCTACTCCATCCCCCTCATGTCCATTGCGTCCATATCCAAATACATTTGCTCTCTGGCTCGTTAAGGACGGCCTCGTGACCCCCGCTCAGCTCGCGAGATGTGCTGCAGTCGACCGGACAAAAAAGAGACATGAGGCACTAATTGTGCACTCGCTTGGTCAACCTTTCTTTGTGGACTTCACGCAGGCGTCTCAGTCGCTCTTTGTCTGTGGGCATGGGTGGATCGGGCAGGTGAAACTGGAATGGCATTTGCCCAGGGGGAAGGGTAGGAATGATATCACCAGTGGGTCATAGTTACGATGCTTCACTCCTTGGGAAGAAACCGGGTATTCAATCGTTCTCTCGCAGGAAGTGTGCACTTGTCCTTGAACGATCCGTTCTTCCTGAAGATACGGGAAAGCGGGTCCTCGTGCTACGCATCGCCAAAACTATCACGCCAGCCCACATACCCGGCTCCTCGGACGGAAAATTTGAGCTCCACCGTCCGTACCACGCCTCCCTTGCCCCCTTCTTTTCCCCTCCCTCTTTATATCCCACTGCCCCATCTTGCATCTTCATACATACCTCTGCAACCTTGAATCCTTGGAAAGCCAATATCGATGAACTTCGTACTTCTGCAGATCTCCGCTTCCTGAGACTTCTGCTTCCGGAGCCCCTGGTAGATTGGGAGAAGAAGATGTTAGACCAGGGGCCATGATGCCTGTTGCAGCAGATCTTGTACATGTGCAAGGGATCGACATGACATGTCAGGCCAAGCGTCATGGGTGCGGTGAAAATTCACCATGCAGCCTCTCAAACGCTGGAGCATCCGTAGCCCATTCCCTGCTGTTGGCCATCCAGTCCTCGCAGAATTTGTCGGCTCCCACGCATTTCGTGTTGCCGTAAAGGATTGGGCAATACGTGAACGACGCATTTTGTCCCTCTCTCGCCAATGCCCGGCGTTATTGTTGCTCATGGAGGTTATTCCAGCTGTCCTGGATCCACAGTGATGTTTCTATCACTTTGCGTCTCTGTGCCTTCAGTTGTACGACGCGAAGATGCTGTATCTATCGCCAAACTTGGCTATCACGTGCCTTCGTTCGAACCGGCGTTTCAACTTACAGGTTTTGAGATTCTCGAGCGTCTATGCATGTTAGCTCTTTGTTCGGCCATCTGCCGCATACCTAATCACTACCAACTCACGCGCGAACGCGGACCTTACCGGTACGGCACTAACGGTGTCTGCGATTCTGTTCTTCACATCCTACAACAGACCTCGCATTCAAAGACGAAATCTCGAGCTCGTGTCGATCGAGGAAAAGATTATACCAACCCAAATATCTGACACCTTCAACGAAACATTTCAGCCTCACCGCCCTTACTACCGCTCTCTCAATGCCATCTTATCCCCACCTCTGCGTCCCAGTTCGCCGAACCGCCTCCTGGCAGACACCGTTCACCAAATGCATCTTTGGAAAGCCAACATAGATGACGATCTTCATAACTCTTATAAACTCCGTCGATTCCTGAGGCTTCTCTTACCGGAGCCTCTGGAGGATTGGGAGAAGAAAGTGTTGAACTGGCCACTGATTGATGTAATATCTTGGTCTTGTGGTCGGACCGTGGTGGTGCCTGTGCTCTTCCTGTGTGTCAGGAATTACCTGCTGAGGCATGGGGTGTAGTGACGGTGCTAGTGACTCATCCGAAATCTTATATCCGTATTTCTGCACTTAAGTAACGAGGAAGTGATTCGCCATTCTTGTTTGTGCGAGGGTGGCTATGGGGCACGGTGCGTTTCTTCGTGTTTGTGCATAGGTGGAGGACAGGAGGGCTGTGAGCTCCGTTTACTATACGGTAAGCTTACGCTTACTCTATGTCTTCGCGTTGGGCAAGGCTTTATTCGTATCCATATTCTAGGATTCGCACCTCGACTCACGGGTTTATGTACCTGCCTCTTCTTCCCAGTGTCAGTGCCAGATGAAGGAAACTGAAGCGTCCTGACCATCGATCCTCGGCGAAGTAAAAGTACCCATCCAAATCCATGGGCGCACCTCAGCCCATCTCCACATCCTACCTTCGCCACGTGCTTTCATATCCCCATCCTGCTCTATCTCTGAGACTCTCGCAACTAATAGTTGTCATCATCGGCACCCCCTCCCTTTCCCAATCAGTCTTTTCCAATACAGCGAATCCCATCTTGGATCCTGCTCGTTATCTTCTTTTATGCTGTTCCGAGTCAGACCAGGGCAGGATCTACGGCGAC
The DNA here is from genome assembly GCA_036937115.1 of Nidularia sp. FH-822889. Classification (NCBI taxonomy): domain Eukaryota; kingdom Fungi; phylum Basidiomycota; class Agaricomycetes; order Agaricales; family Nidulariaceae; genus Nidularia; species Nidularia sp. FH-822889. The sequence continues at coordinate 42,365 of JASFDF010000088.1, forward strand.
GATGCTAGTGACTCATCCGAAATCGTGTCATGTTACATCACCTAAGTAACGACAGAGTACTTCTTTGTCGGTTCAGTGTCCGCGACCACGGCCGTCTATTTCTCGCATGTGGCTATCTACTACCGTGCACGACGCCTCGTACGACTTTGGCTTTAATTGGCATCCCCTGCTTGCGTATGGTCGTTTTCAACCTGTGCACGGCTCCTCGAATAGCCGGCGGGAATCGAAGGAATGAAAAGTGCTTCTGTCTTCTCACCTACCCACCGATGCAACACATCTTCGCCTCTCCCCTCATCTCTAGTGCAACGGGTGTCATTTTCAATCCCCCCCACCTCCACGCCCAAATGAAATAAATGCATACTATCTTAAGCCCTCCTCAAGCGCCATCTTCAGCCTCCCTCGAACAACATCTTCTACCCACTCCCCCCAATGCACCAGATACCATATCCGACCCCATCGATCAGGCACGCTCGCGCTTCTTAGTTGAGTGGATGTACGGACTCGCTTCTTCGTTAAGTGGAGGCACGCACGCGCTTCTTCATTCGTTAATTGGGATTGAGGATTTGAGGATTGGGATTTAGGGATTTAGGAGGGCGCGATGAGAGCGTGCTTCGATTCGGGGCTTCTTGATCGTCGTCGTCGTTTTTGCGAAGAAGGAGCAGAATGGGGAAGTGGCATGGCTCGCGGTGGTGGTTTGATGGCTTGCCCCTGCAAAGGTTCACGCCTGCCCTCTATCGCACTCTGGACTGAGAAGCAGTTAGAGAGATGTCCCTGAGTGTGCTCCCCCGAGAGTTAGGAGAATATAGACTGCAGCAGGGGGATCTGTGTGATTCGCCCTATCATCCCTTTATTGCGCGACAATGCGCATGCACAGTGGAGTAACACATGGCAGGTATGAAACCTCACGACGTTTGTTAAATCTCAAGACACTTGTTGAGCCTCGCACCTCACGACGCCCTGCCAGCCTTAACGGCGTCTCTTGACCTTCGGCCTGCCACGCGCCTCCGTCTGATGCAAAGAAGCGCATATTTTTTTCATTAAGAGTTTATTTGGACGCTTTATCCTTCTGGGGGCTGCTTCCTTCTCTACGGGTGCTTCGTCGAGAAGGTAGAAAGGGCGTGCTTCGACGGCAGGGGGTGGCTGCGTTTATTTGGGAATTTGAGTGCGGGGATTGGAAGGGTGGGCCGAGTCGGAGGGGTAGGGCGGTGCCCCGCGAGAGTGGAGAGGAAAGGGTGCAGCAAGAGAGAAAGTACTCTCCCAGCGACTGGGCAAAGTGGGATATTACCAGCAAGCAAGCGCCATGCGCCCGGACCCTGGAACTGGAACGGAACGGGACTAGAGGAGGAACAGGAAAGCCTATTCGACGGAAGGAAGCAGCGCCTGTCGACCCAGTTCCGAGGCCGACGCCGGGCGTTGGGCTAATTGCAATTAAACGAATAAATCACCCTAGCACATGGGCGAGCAGCAGCTGTTAAGCATCAACAAACATCTTTTGTCAAGCATCAGCATGCAGCATGCACAGAGGGTTATAGAAATGGGTCGGGAATGTATCCAGGGAACGATAATGGAGATGGAAATGCAGCGGAAATGGAATCAGCAGAGGGCAGGAGGAGAGGGGGACCTAGGAGAAACGGGGAAGGAGAAGGGGGAGAGGAGGAGAGCAGAGACATCCCGACCTGGCTATGTATCGAGTATGGATATGCCTCGATTTTACCCGCCACATGGGCTTGCGTGATTTGTCCGATCGCTCACCCATCCTGCTCCTTGGAGGATGGCCACCGGGGGTCTCTCGCCACTTATCACTAGCGACTCGAATAAAACGGTACCCGGAATAAAAATAAATCCCATTCTCGCCGTCCTCTGCTCGCATTCTGTTTGCGGGCATAAAACACGCCCCGCACCTGGGTATTGTTTGCCCTTTTTGCCCCCTTGCCTTTTGCCTTTGCCCTTCGCCCTTCGCCCTTCCGTCTACAGTTCACAGTTCAACCCGAACTCCAATCGCCTTCTACCTCTATACGTCCAACCTACACACGCACCGCCTAGCCACTTACTTACTTCACATCCTCGCCTCGTGCGCGGCTGCGCTGATTAGCTTTTCTGCGCCTGTACTTTTTCCCGTTTGCTGGCTCCGTTCACTCCCAGCGTGCAGCCAGCGGCACTCTCTCCCTCCCTTGGTTTCTCCCTCATCCCCGGAGCAACGACACTCTACGTACATTACTCGCTTCAAAATCTTAGTTCCCCCAGTACCATATTCCTGTTCCCCGACTCATCACTTTCTGCTATTCATCCCAACGCACGCTATCGCTATCTGCATTAATTCTGTTCTGGTCCCCCGCTATTGACTCCAGCCCTCGTTACTCGTTACTTACAGCACACATACCGCTTTCGTTCAGCTTTTTTGACTGCGCTACCAACCGCCCCCGCTTCACCCATTATCTCACATTACCAACAGCATTTTTATCTTTGTTTTTCGCATTATATGCGAGTTTTTCTGGGCTTCATCGCTACTAGCTGCTATAATACTCTTCGGTTCGCCCACTAACTCTGGTTTCCCTACTTCTTCATTATAGCCTATTTCTCGGCTTTTATTTCTGATATCACCTAGCTTCCTCTCCGCTCACTCATCATTATCATGGCCCTTTCCCAACCATACTCTCCCCCCTCGATACCGTCTCCTGTCTCTTCCTCGACACACTTGCCCACGCAGGCAGAGACCCTCTCGACTCCGAGCTATCCTCCCGCTTCCCCTCCGCCCATGGCTTCTTCTTCTGGCTCTTCCCCGTCCTCTGGTTCTTCTAGCAGTACCGTCCCCATGCCCCCACGCACACCCTCCACCCCTGCTACCGTGCCCCTCCCACGCAGCACCTCGTCATCCCCATACCAGACTCCGTTGGCGAGCCCGAAAAAACGAGCTATGCCTCCTAGCCCGCTTGGTAGTCCGACCAAGGTGGGTGCATTTGGGAACCCGACTAAAGTGAGTTCGGCGGCGCAGCGTACTCCCCTTCTTAGCTCGACGAAACGCGACTCTGGTAGTAGTCCATTCTGCAGCCCCACAAAACACGCCTTGGGTTCCGGGACGCCGCGCGTTCGTCTGAACCTCAGCGCGGGGAAGCTGGGGGACGTGTTGGAGTCCAAGGGAGAGGACGAGAAGGCGACGGAGGAGCAGGAGATATACTGCATGTCGCTGGGCCGGATGAAGGCTCAAGCTCAAGGTCAGTGTTATATTTGCTGTTGAATGGGATTTCTGGCTGAGCAAGTTGCTGTTTTGCAGGATCTACGACTGGGCGCATGGACGCCACGCAAGGTCAGTGTCTTTCCCCCTCCTTACTCTGTTCGTGCGTCTACGGATTTTTGACACATCGTTTTGTTCGACAGACGACGAAAGAGCGAGTAGCAGCAGCAGCAACACCGCCCTTGGCGCCTCTCGGGGTTAGTGTCTTCCTGGTTCTTGTTTCTTCGTGATTTCTCTGGCTTGGGGATGGCGTATTTCTGCAACCTATGCTTCCTTTCCTCTCTCCATTTTATTCGTGCGGATGCTATGTGCGATGCACTCACTCTCTGCGCTTTTGCGCGCATACATGCACCCATTTCGATCTGTTTCGATCTGCTTTTCGTCTATTTCACTATCCCTAATCTGTTGGTCCGCAACGTTTGGCTCTCTGGATCCATGTACCTCGTCCTGTTTAACTTTTATTTTTTCCCCTCTCTTTCCCCAATATTTCAGTTTGTCCGCGGCGTTTCACGCTCTTGGTTCATGCGCAGGGCCCATTTGCCCATGCGCTATATTCTACTTATCTTTCTCACTTTCACTGTGTTCATGCGCGATGTTCCGTCTTTCTCTGTGTACAGTGGCATTTTCTCTGTCCATGCATAAATGGCGTGTCCCTCTTCTGGGCAGCGTATACGAAGTTTTCTGTGTTCGAGCACAAAGTCTTTTCTTTCTATTTCATTTTGAAACACTCTTCATCGCTCTGTTCGTACACGTTTTCTCTTTCCTTATCACATTTTCATGCGAGCTTCTCTCTCTCTTGAACTTCTCTTTTGCTCCGTATATTTTGCTCACATGAGCTCATTGGCTGACATCACCCTCCCCCTATTTCGTTTAGACAACACCCCTCCTGTCTCTTCTCCTGCTACAGGACGCATATATCCCGCCGCTCCACCAGCAGCTCCGACCTGCCCCACTATTCCGCTTCCCAATGTCAACGGAGACTCAGGGCACGAACACGAACACACCAGAGCTCCTCACCAGTTGCAAGTGCACCACGATGAGCAGGACTACGACTACCCCGCAATGCTGGAGTCGTACTTCATACGCACACCTGTGCTGGGCGACGGCTCCTTCAGTTCTCCCACCGTTACGAAGTCTCCGGCCTCCTCCCCGAAAAAAACTCTTGCTTCTATGTCCTTTTCCTCTGCAAATAATGGCAATGCGCAAGCGTCTCCGCCCAAAGTCTACCTCCCCGCTCGAGCATGCACTCGCCCCGAGGGGGAAGAAAGGCTGCTGACGCGCGAGGACGTGTTTCCTTCTGAACCTGCACCTATCTCGGTGTGGCAAACCTCCTCTGAGTCGACTGGGAAACCAGCACCAGGTGGACGAGCCTCAGATCCGGGAGCTAGGACGTCTGTGGGAGGTCCAGCCAAAGCTGCATCGGAGTTGAGAGATCCGGAGGTGGCGTGGTCTTCGTCTTCCGCTTCTGGTGCGGGCCTGGGCATCGAGGGACTCAAATTGGGTCCGTCATTGGGTAGTTATGCACCGTCGCTGAAGGGATTGCAGAATGGTGATGGTACCAATGGGGTGCACGAAGGCACCGCTAGGTCGGACGAACACAACGAGAACAAACCCGATACCAATGGCCACGACGGCACTCAGGCACGCGCAGACGCCGCGCGGGCCCTCAACGCCAACGCAACCGCAACCAACGTCCCTACCCACGTCTCCACTACCGCCAACCCAAGACCCAACCCGAACGCATACGCCAACCCCTCCTCCGGGACATACACAAGTACCTCGCAGCGCACGCCGAATGTGTACATCAACGGGCTGCCACCACACTTCCCCGAGGACCAGCTCTTCGCGCTCGCGGTGCCGTTTGGGGAGGTGCGTAGCGTGCGCACGTTCACGAGGCATGTAAGGGAGAGCGAGAGCGGGTATGGGTTCGTGCTGTAGGTTTTTTTTTTTTGCTATTTATAGGGGGAATATGCTGACATTTTCCCGCACTCGTAGGTTTGAGACGATCGACGCCGCTGAGCGGTGCATCAATGCTCTGAGGAAGTATCCCAATCTGCATCCTACGTTTTCCAAGGTGTGTTTGTGTTTTCTTTCCCTTCCTTCGTCCTCTTCCCCCCTGCTTTCGCCCTTACTTACGCCTGCTCTTCCTTCCAGCAAATCCACAAAATTCCCGGCACCGCGTACTTACACCCCTCCTCGATCTCCCTGTCGCCGAGCGACACCCCCGCCGGCGGGTCCAGCACAACTTCGCTCCCCGATGACGGCGAGAGCGCGTCGTTCAAGGCGAAGATGGAGGCGCTGCATGATCCGACGAGCACGAATCTGTATATGGAGGGGTAATTCTTTCGTCTTGTTCATGTGAAGGGATGTAGTACTGATTCGGATTATTGTAGGCTACCACTTAGCATCGACGAGCCGGTACATTTCCTATCTTTTTTGTGTTCTGTTTGAACAAGAATGGCTAATGACATGAAACTTGATAGACACTCGCAGCGCTCGTCTCTCCGCATCGGATAAGCAGTAGTCGATTTTTCCAGACAAGGCTGAGCGATCCTCCGAGAATTATCGCGTTTGTTCGGTACGCCTTGCCCCGTTTGCTCAAGGGTGAAGATGTTAGGCTTACAGGCATACCCACAGCCTCGAGACGAGAGAAGGTGCAGAAGAGATCATCGAGCGTCTGCATGGCCGCATGGTACGTGGATGGAACGACGCCGGGAGCAGGATCTCCGTGCGCTTTGCGGATACGAGCGAGCAACGAGAACTACGAGTGAGTTTGGATTTCCTTCAGCGGCTTTCCGAGCTGGTTTTGGTCTATCCATAGCTAATGTTGAAATCCTTTCAGCGATCGGAACGCGCGAACAAAGAGGGTGGTGGTGGTGGTGGAGAAGCCTCCCCTGCACGAATCACTATCGCGCAGGCAGCGTTGCTTAACCTCCACGGGCAGGACTTGGAGGTTGGCGCTGGCGCTGCGAGTTTGAAACACCGTGGACAGGCGCAACATGAGCTTCAAGGTCTTAGCCTCGCTGCCCCATCTACCAGGCTACCTGCATTTGAGGTGGACTACAACTTCGTGCCTCAGTCTGTCAAAGCGAACTCCCTGCACACTTCTTCCCCTGCTCATGCTCACGGCCGTCTGCCGCCCGCGCCGGTCATGGATCCTGCTATGGCTGCACTACTCAAGACCTTGAGGCATAGTGGAGTGCCATTCCACCATGGCCAGTCTATTGGGATAGAGGATGAGTACGCTTCCCAGCGCTTGGTAGATGAGGCACAATCGCAGCACCACCACTTATACCAGCAACAGCCGCTCCAGATCCCGAAAACCAGTGCCAGCAGCGAGTGGCAGTACGGACGGCCGGCTCACACTCGCACGGGATACACCCCCGCGGAGGAGTACATCATGCGTTCACATGCGGAGGCGCTGCATCTGCACGGGGATGGGCGTGGCGCTGCTTTGAGCGGGGTTGTCCACGACAGGAGAGGGGAGTACCTCAATGGAAGTAGCGCACACGTGCAGGTATATGGACATGACACCGATCCTCACGCTGGGTTGGTCGTCGTTGATGGATATGAATACCCTGATTATGGGGAAGCGCAGAGAAGGAGGCCCGTCCCGCTTGATTTAGTGCGAAGGAGGGAGGAGAGCCAGCAACACTTGCAGCCGCAGTCTCAGCATCGTAAGAGGCAAGATAGTGAAGGGAGCGCGAATATCGCGATGGGCGTGCGGGGCTACCGGACGCAGGCGGCTGCGATCGCCTTTGTTCCGCGGAGCAGAGGACAGCAGGCGGCGTCTCCTGCGCAAGATGAAGGTGTTGGGCTTCCTGGATCGAACACGTCGGATGAAGATGAGTTTCATGCTAACAAGGGAGATTGGGCGCCTGAGCAACATGAGCATGCGCGAGCCCCTTCCCCTTCCCGCAACCCGGCAGCGCACAATTCCGGCATCTATCCTCCATATGTCAATGCCCGCCTTGCTCGCGGCTGGGACTCGCTTCATGACCTTACTTCTGACCAACGTCACCAGCCGCCGACTTCTCCGCAATTTTCGAACACTTATCAGAATGCTCATGTCCGCTCTACTACCCATCCGCACCAGTCTTCTACTCAGCAGCACCAGCACCGTCACTATCAGCATAACAGCATGAGCATCCCGAGCTCGAAGAGTAGCATTTACGATCATGAACATGAATCCAGGCTCGCTAACAACAACAATGATAACAAGAATACAAGCACTACCAGCAGCTACAGCACCACCAGCCAGAACGCACTTTCTCACAGTCAGCATGCAGTATCACCACCAACAACTTATCAGGATCCTTCGAATTCGAACATCTATGACCCGTCTGACGCTATCTCGCCCGCCCTTACTACCTCGTCTTCGATTTCTCCAGCGCTCAGTTTCTCTCCGCAAACCCCAGCATCGACGCTTAGCCCTTCTACGCCGTTCTTTGGTTCGTTTGGATCAGGAGCGCAGATTGCTGAAGGATTCGCAGAGCGGATCCACGGCATCACTGGGATCGGCATGGGGATCCCGGACGATGTGGTTCAGAAGAAAGTTAGAGCCGGAAGTCATTAGGTTGGATTTTCTTCCCTGTCGTCGCTTACACACGTATCAACGGTTTGAAAGGATAGCGTAGTTTATCCCACACGCGCCTCTTCGCAGTTTTAGCAGCAGTCTACTTAAGTACTAGAACTTCCTTCTAGATGGGAATGACACCCTTACTTCTACATACTTACTTTTACAAGCTAAGCAGACTTATCTGCTAACCAATAAATTTGTTGAACATATAGAGCTTGTCACTAGGACCGTTGTTATCAGTGTATTGCCTCTTCCGTGCTAAGCAGCGAGCAACGACGCGTCGCGCGATCAAGACCTCGTGACATAACAAGTTCTGTGACGCCCATATATTACTGCCGTTTGCATAATTCTGTGAACACCAAAATTTCGTTCAACGTGTCACGTGATGTAGTTCCCACAGCCAAATAAAGGCGATAAGCTTTCGATAAAGCAGTACTGCATCCTCCCACCACCTCAGATGCCTCCTGCCCTCTCCAATGACCTGAAAGAATGAATCGTAAATTGGTATTATAAAGGTCAAATGGCCATGCAGGATATAGCTGAGCATGCTCAATGTTCGGTTGGATTCATTTCAACAGTTCTATGAAATCATTGTGAATTTGGCATGGTCAATAACCTGTCAATTTCGAGTGGTGCAGGCTAATCAGCAGAAATATATGTGTATAATTTGTGGCAAGATGACTATGCTGTATTTGAGGCATTGCAGCCAGAAAAACATCACTTGTAGACGAGGATGAAGATAGAGGGAGACGATGAAGGGCAACACGACGTTGAGGCGTTGACTCTTATCCAAGCCTTATTGCCTTTGTTTGGCTATGGAACTGCATCATGTGACACGTTGAACGAAATTTCGGTGTTCACAGAATTATGCAAACGGCAGTAGGGGAGCTCAAAGGTCTACGGCTACCGTAGATCAATCCGTAGATCAATTGTTGCTGATGGGATTTAAAAGTCCGAAACTTACATAACGGATCCTGTCGCACTTCCTACATCGAATTATCAGGGTGATTAAATCAGATTAAATCCTCTCTCCCTGCGGTTCTGCTCACTATGCTCTACAAAACCTACTGTGAACACATCAGAAATATATATCTGGTTCATATGCTCCTAACCCCCCTCTTTTAGCACAAGGTGCAGGCTCCCAGTAGAAGCACCAAAAACTTCTTGATGTTCTCATGCTTTCCCATCTCAGCCACAAGCTTTCAAATGAGTTCCGGGGAATTGGAGGGATAGTTGGCTTAGACTTGTCTCCGGCCACTGAAAGGAGTGGAAGAAGGATATAGATATTAATGAGGGATGCAGAAGAATGTGAGGAATACAACGCGGTCGGTCACATTTGATCACAAGAATTCTGACAAGGATGTTCATGCGGAGTCTAGATTTCCACAATTTGTCAGCATTCGTAGATGGTCTACGGATCTACGGCTACGTCTACGGCCAACTTTGAGCTCCCCTATTTTAATGCCTGCCAAGCCTCCGTCGTTGGTGTTGTCGCACTGACTTCCGACCTGTAACCCAACTTGGACCCTGCTCAAAGTTGACTGTGATCCCTCCGGATCCCCTCCATCACCATACTTTACTTGTGGAGCTAGTGCCGCTATCCGCGCATTCAGCGTGGTGCTCCTGCGAGCTTTACTTTGCTGCAGATAGCAATAGTCAGGTACTTAACACCACATTTATTTTTTCCCTTCTCTGGGTCATGTAATTCCGTGTTTATGGCCTGTGCCATCCGCTCTCATAACTCAGAAAACTACTACTTCTGTAAAAACGGACTTGCGGGTATCACAGGAGGACTCAAACTTTCGGTAATGTAATTCGTGGAACCGGAATCTTCCTTCGAATCTTGGCCTCTGAGATTTTCACTGGACTTATGTAACTAAAGTTTATGAAGGTGCTGCCATGTGGGGTTCATCTTCGCTATCTTCTTGCGTTACCCGCTTATAATGGTTTGATATTGATATACTCGTGTTGCGGTAACTGCTCTCTCTCTAGCTCAGCGTGAGTGGGCGTCCAGTGTTGCATCCGAATTCGTGTTATGCTCCCCCTCAGACGCTCTCGTCTCTGCTTCATAATCGTCTTGATCCTCGTAGTGCTCATTTTTCTCTCCACGACTCTGAGCACTTTCGAATCTGGCTATCCTACGTTGAAGAAATCCAAGATGCCTTTTGGCTCACATTTTCTCAGACCATTACTCAGCAACTCGAAGTCGTCTGTGGTCAATGTCGAAGATGATGCTCAGAGAGTAAACAAAGAGACTACTATTCCTAAAGGAGCACATGCCACTGGATTCACAGTTTTCGATGACCTGTATCTCAAAAATGGGACGTTCTACATTGTGACAAAGGACACATCACCGTTTCCATCAAGGGAGAATCTTATTTCAAGGCCCTTGCACATGAGAAATATAAAAAAAAATCTGGAGCCCACAGATCAAGTAAGAACATTAATCATCTCTTTTACTCTTTTATCGTTGCTTAACGCTCAAAAACATTTAGGACCTACAGTTTCTCGATATTTCCAGAGTACAAGAAATACTTGGGAACCACACAATGCGGATTCCAGGTTTTTCTATCATTGTATATGATGATGTACAGTTTATGCCCGTACGTTCTTTGCCTTTTTTAAAGCGGATTCTTTGATCTGTTATAGCAGCATTATTATCACTGGTGGGGGGAAATCGTCCTTGGAGCTTGGCGAGTTTATTCGAAATTAAGCAAGAACAGCAGTGGCACCATATCGAGATTACCACCTCCAGCGCGCATTATTCTCCCAGTCAGTAGTTAGACCATGAAACCACTATTCTTCAATAATTGTGGTGTATAGGTGGTCGAGAATGAAACATGGAGAGATGCAGCTGGGGTAGATGGGCCGCTTATACAAGCTGCCTTTCCAGGTGTTTCCTTAGAGGGAGCAGGTTATTGGCAAGATCTCTTGAAGCTCAACGTCACTGTCGTCTTTGACCGTGCCATGATTGTAAACCGAGTTGCGGCTCATAGAGAGTAAGTTTTTGGCGTACCAGTATCTGCTGCATTTTTTATGTGCTAATGGTATTTCAGTCCTTCGATAAGACGTTGGTATAAGATGATTTCATCAACAATGTCCATAATCCCTCCTACTACTTTCTGGGAGCCTGTTCAACAATCAGTCGTCCGAAATATACTTGGGTACATACCAAGGATGAATGAGCGAGGAGCTGTTATAAGCCCTCGACAAGTGAAGTCGACTAGACCTATTGTTACGTACATTTCTAGACAGGAATCGAGGCGAAGATTGTTGCCAGAGGATCATGCAGGTTTGGTCGCCGCACTGAAGGAACTTGAAGATCAGGGGATCTGCGATGTTAAAGTTACCCTGATGGAGCGAATGAGTTTGAGAGAGCAGATTGAAGTCGTCGCGAAGAGTACGGTGAGTCCAAAATTTCATGTATTCCATTTGCGCAGCTGAAATTCTTTTGGTCGAGAGATTATTGTTGGTGTACACGGGAATGGCTTAACTGTATGCTAAATTTTATTTTTCCTACCTTTTGCTCACGAAGATATTTCAAAGCATCAATTATGGATGCCTTCATCAAGCCGATCTACAGTAATAGAAATCGTTTATCCACCCGGTAGATATTCATAATACTCCTGATGCCTCAAATAATATTTAATACCGTTCCTTCCAGGTTATCCTTTCGATTATGAGATTCTAGCAAGGAACATGGGACATCGGGTTTGGTTGCATCTCGTTATTTGAAACTGAGAGCACGGTACTCAACATTTTCCATTTAGCACTACGTAGTTCATAATGATACACTTCTCACATATCCAGCAGGAACTTATCACCACGTAATGCATTAATTCTTATTTTTCATATCATTACTCATTGGATGTCCTTCATTTGACTTTATAGGAAGTGAACATGGATCCGGGATTTCATGGCAGTGCGTACGACCATATGACTTACTGTGTCTTTACGCCTTTATGAAGTTTTTATTTTGTGTCTATATGGCAGACAGTATCCCAGTGCATGGTTCTGCTGTAGCACGGACAATCAAACGGCGACTATTAGAAGATACTCAGATTCCAAGAGCAGGACCCATATGTATCCCAGATGGCAAGCAATGGTGCCTATAATTAGGGGAGGGAGGCTTTTAGTTGTCTTTAGGAATTGGACCATGAAATATCTTATTTTTCAACAGATATGAAGTGTATGAAGTGTATAAAGTTATTATGGCGCCTTTCGCCAGGTCCAACGTTGGTTGGATTGAGTCCCTAACTTGATATTCCAACTTGTATACCTGAATACCGAGCATTATGACAGCATTTACAATCCAAAATTTCTAACCTGTCTTGTTCAGCGCGCAGAGCATCCAGTCTCGATATACTAAACCTGTGCTGTCCCTTAAATGGGCTCCCCGGGCCGCCGGTCCGTTACGCGTCCACGCGTCATGTTGAACATATGTAATTAATACAATGTAATACATTCTGTTTCACACGGACTGACAGTAACACAAACGTCAATGTCTCGGGCTCGTTCACATTACACCCTAGTGAATGACACACTATTCTAGTCTCGCCGGCCACGCGGAAAATCCAGTACTTATCCACTGAAAGCAGGATACAAGACAGCTCTTGAGAACAGCTGGGTACATGCAACTCCGGTTTCTTTATACTCTTTTCGGCCAACATTGAAGCCTACGTGAGTTCTTGTGGGCTGGGTTACTTGTGCATATACTTAGGTATAGTTGTCTGATTGGCTGTCAGTACCGTGAAACTGACAGGCGGCGTGGAGTCGCAGTAGATCGGTTCCCAACCCCTCGAAGCGTTCAAACGAATTCGCACAATCGTCCAAGCTCTGAAGCAAGCTTTTCTGTGCTCTCTTATCTTCCCCTATGCCAAGGCTTACGGATATTTTCGCGTATCTTATTGCTCTCAGCTTACTGCTGTGGATCCGTCATCGAGGCAAGAAAAGATCCCAGTTGCCATTACCCCCTGGTCCTAAGAAGTTGCCTCTCATTGGCAATCTGTTGGACCTCCCAACACACCATGAGTGGCTCACCTACGCTCGCTGGTCAAGGGAACTCAGTATGACATCTTATATTTCTAAATTCTGATACTAATGGTGGATTCTCCCTTAGACTCGGATATAATTCATCTCTCTGCAGCAGGAGTTTCGGTCGTTGTAATCAATTCATCAAAGGTGGCTAGTGAACTTTTAGATAAGCGATCTGCGATATATTCAAGCAGGTAGGCAGCTTTTCAGTTTTCGCACTGAAATTGCTCTCATATCAAAGCTCTAATAGGCCGCATCTCGTCATGGTTCACGAATTGTAAGTTCTTGTACCCTTTCATGTGTCACTCGATTTGTTTGTTATTTGTGTAGAATGGGATGGGGACGGGCAATTGCTGCAATGCCCTATGGAAGTCCATGGAGAGAGAGACGTCGTTTATTTCAGCAGCAGTTCCATCCGTCCGATCTAAGTTTTACACATGTGCAAGTGAAATTCGTGCGAAAGTTGCTCCCGCAACTTCTTGATACACCCGAAGATTTTATGGATAGTATCAGACAGTAAGCAGGACTCACTCATTTAACAATGGTTTTAATCTTAAATTTTCCTTTCAGTATGGTTGGCGGTATGACGCTTACGCTTGCATATGGAATCGATATCCGTCGTTCCAATGACCCTTACATCGCACTCGCTGAGAAGGCCAACAAGACTTTGGGCGAAGCGGCGATGCCTGGGGCTTTTCTTGTAGATACGTTCCCTATATTGAAATACGTTCCCGAATTCTTTCCTGGGGCTGGCTTCAAGAAAAAAGCCAGGGAGTGGCGTGCAATAGCGACCGAATTTTGGGAAGCCCCTTTCGCTGAAGTACAACGTCAAATGGTTGATATCCGTTAGTCTATACTTTACGGGATTCTAATATTGCTGTACTTGATTCTAGGCGAATGGCGCTGCCTCACGGTCTTTCACGTCTTTTTGCCTTGATAGCTTGCATGAATTCGAAGACCCTAAGCATCAGCAAGAAGTTATAAGGGACACGGCTGGGATGTTTTTCTTAGGCGAGTCTACTTATTACATTAGCATCCCATCCTTTATTTCATGGTCACTGTCCTAGGTGGAGCCGATACCACTGTCTCGGCAATACATACGTTCATAATAGCTATGTTATGCTACCCTGAAGTGCAAGCGAAAGCACAGCAGGAGTTAGATAGAGTTGTTGGGTCCGACCGCCTTCCAGAGCTAGCTGACGAGTATGCCCTACCGTATCTCTCGGCTTTGCTGAAGGAAGTATTGAGGTAAGACCTTATTATTACTGAATTGTATTGTCGACTATTGAGTCACTATCTGAAGATGGCAGCCCGTTGCTCCTCTTGGTAAGACCTCCTATCTTTATTGGTAACCTATTTCAGGTCTCGACTTATTCTAAAGTGACTTGTTAAGCCATCCCTCATTTTTTGATCCGCGAAGATGTCTACTCTGGATACCGCATTCCACAGAACTCCGTTGTCTTCGGGAATGTATGGTGAGCATGTCGTATTGCCTTCATTGTATTACCGCCGACGTGTTATAATCACGCTAATATAGGGCCATACTTCATGACGAAAAGGAGTACCCGGACCCGTCTACCTTTAAGCCTGAAAGGTTTTTAAAGGTCGATGGACAAAGTAGCATGCCTCTCGATCCAACTACCGTAGCATTTGGTTTTGGACGCCGGTGCGTTATTTTTTGCTAGTTGTGTTTGCTCTACAAAGCTGTGGTTCCCGTAACAGCGTCTGTCCCGGCGGTCATATTGCCACGTCTTTATTGTTCCTAACGGCTTCTGCAATATTGTCGACTTTTGATATCTCCAAGGCTGTGGATGAAAATGGATCTCCTTGTGAACCGTCTATGGAGTACACTTCAACAATTGCATCGTACGTAAATGCGCAATATTTTTTCTACTACTACCTGTTGACGTTCGTTGAAGCCTTCCGCTGCCATTTAAATGCAACTTTATTCCTCGCTCGGGATCTGCTCAGGAGTTGATTCGTTCCGCTACCAATCTTGATGCCTCTTAGGCATTGAATGTATGATTAGGTCTATACGATTCATTCCATGTTCATCATAAAGGCTCACTGCCTCGATAATATTGTAAGCGCTTGTTCGCAGCAGGTAGCGCTGAAGCCCTTTCTTCTCTCAGGGTTTAGCTATTCTACAAAACGTCAGCAGGTATCCATAGATTTATCTATTTTCAGTACATTGCATATATTCCTGTGTCGAGATCCTGTTATCGGTGCGTTCTCTGCCATTTCGAACGATTAGGTGTTAACAGGTCTTATGTAGTTTAGTATCGGATGGGAGGTCTTTAGTTGATGGGCTTGGCTTATGCCGTCCCATCCTCTTGCTAAACGATTACTACGATAAAATCGGACAGTTGTCCTGGCACCTTTGACCTAGACGTGTTTTGAACGGCGAAGACTACAATTAAAGTTATCCCTTTCTCAATGGCAGGAGCAGCACGTAGGTAAACGGCATATAAGTACGACTATTGGGCATTAATGATTCAGTCAACACAGCACCTGTTCTATCGCACTCTATGCCTTCAATCAACTTGCTTATTGCTCTAACTTTTTTCAGTACTGTGTTTTCTGCTCAGATATCCACAAGGCAGGTAGCATGCAATAATGGAAACAAAACGACCCATAAGGCAGTATGTTCATTTTCGTCCTCTGATGCGTTTCTATCACTTATGTATGGACTGCGTAGTGTTGTATCTGGTTGGACGTTTTGAACGATATGCAACAAAACATGCATGTTTCTCCCACTTTAGATGTATAGATCATACTAACGTGCTTACCGATTGCAATTAGGTTTGATGGAGGCGCATGTGGTGAGAATTATTATTCTCTGCATGCATTTCGCCAGCTAATAATTAGCTCATGATGTGTCCTAGATGAGCACGTCCACGAGGTATTACCTCTCAAATACGTCTTGCAGGTGTTCCATTGACTTATTCATTTCTATTTGGCCAGTCTCTGAGAGTACGTTTCAGCAGATATAATTCTTTCTAAATCCGCTTGAACAATACTCTAGTTAACGTTTCACGATGCTATCGGGTTCTCTCCCAAGTTGTTTAGGGAAGGAAAATTTGGGTCCTGTTATTTATTTGTACGTTATATCCAAGTATACTGACGGAATTTGCTCCAGTGGCACAGGAGCAGGTCAGAACTACGTTTGTACAATGCTATGCTCGAGACTAATGGAGACTAATGTCACTTACAGATGGGTGCATTATGACTCATTCAAAAATCGAAACTACATACCGTTAGCTGAAGTACTTCCTCAGCTATTTTACTATTCATTGAACTTCGTCACAGAAGCAAATGCAGCCATTGACGAAATAATAGAGGTTCAGCGTCCGTTTGCAACCAAGCACAGCGTTTCGTTTGGAGATTTGTGGGTTTCTCTGCTTCATAAAGCCTCAGTGTATTCAAGTGCCAATCTTTTCAGCATTCAGTTTTCTGGGGCAGTAGGGTTTTCAAATTGTCCTGGAGCTCCCTGTCTTGAATTTTTAGCTGGTCGTCACAATACTTCATTGCCTTCCCCAGATTTTCTAATACCGGAGCCAAGCGATTCTGTCGATACTATCATTGCCAGAATGGGGGACGCAGGTTTCGCTCCTTTGGAGATCGTTGATCTTCTCGTCTCCCACACAATTGCTGATCAAGAAAAAGTTGATCCTTCGATTCCCGTGAGCTCTCAGTTCTTAGGGTGCAATAAAGTTTGCTAACTTTGTTAGGGTACTCCATTCGACTCGACGCCATTTGTTTTTGATTCGAATTTTTTTTGTTGAGGTGAGCTTCGGCTGGTGCACCTTGACCTGCTTTGAGCTAAAAGATATTTTTTGGGTAGACACTCTTGAAAGGAGACATTATACCCGGTGACACCATTCATCCGGGGGAGGTGCTGTCACCACTTCCTGGTGAATTTCGCCTTCAGTCTGATTTCGCTTTTGCACGAGATGCCAGGTAAGTCAGTATATGTTTATATATGCGCACAATATGACATAAGAATCGTGTTCAGAACAGCTTGCCATTGGCAATCTTTTGTTGGTCAATAGCAACTTCTATTCGTCCTATGATGCAAATAAACTAAGTAAATCTCATCGTCAGATAACCAGGACCTGATACAAAACAGATTTCGTGCTGCGATGGCCAAGCTCGCTGTACTTGGTCAAGACCGCTCAAAGTTGACTAACTGTTCCGATGTCATCCCCATTCCGTCGAGGCCGTTTGTAAAGGCTACCACTCTTCCGGCTGGGAAATCTTTGGCTGACATTGAAGCATCAGTGCGTATAATATAGTCATATAGTTGAGTTTGGTGGTTTATTTACGTGCATGTCATGTACTAGTGTAAATCCACTCCATTCCCGAGTCTCTCCTCTGACCCAGGTATGTGATACTGCACCTATATACGAAGCATTGTTCGCTCACTTGAACATTGCATTCCGTCTGACCAGGTCCAGTGACTAGTATTCCTTCAGTGTGAGACTAATATCTTCCTACCGTCGATAAAGCACCTCACATACTGAACTTTTCTCTAGCCCTCACGCTCAAGGATGAAGCTAAAAATCGACGTTGATGGTCCGTGAATCGCAAATGATATGGGGACGTGGGAGACATATGACACATCGATTTCCTATTTAGCAAAATAGTAAATAAAACAGAAATAACACAGATGGGTTTTTATCATCTAAAGAAACTCCTAGGTGATCCAAAACCGCCACCTCTAATAGGAGAAAAGTGGCCGCGTACATGAGCCATAAAGGAGTTTCTGTCCCCACCTTGGTGAGGAAATCCACGTGCCGTCAAAAATGGGAGAAGAGGATTATGAGGTCCTCCCATGTGACCGAATGGATGATCAAAAATCTCGCTCATAGGAGGTTCATCATCAAACTGCACCATTACTCCCCCACTCCGAGTGTCCACATTCAATTGATCGCCTTGCCATTCGCCGCTGTCTGATTCATATAACTCAGTTAGATCACCTATAAAGCAACGATGTGTGAAGTTGGCCTCAGAGAATGTCGTGAGCTGTTCTTGTAGCATATCTGAGAAACGAACTTGGGAATTGTAGGATTTTATAATGAGGAGACCGCGGAAAGTTCGCGGGATGTAAACGTGAGTCGATCCACTAGTGGTGGAAGTTGTGACATCAAGGACAGGCCGAGTGAGGGATGGAGAGGGAGGATCGTGCTATTTTCATTGCACTTGTCAACAGAATATCCAGAAATTGAAGTATTAAATACTCACTAATTTTAATGTAATACTGCCATGGTACGAGCGTGCATGGAAGACAGCTCGTTTTGTCAAGGAATCAGCTCGTTCACGGGAAGGAGCAATATGAACATTGGCATCGATAACACCATTCATTGTCTCCAAAAACATGTTTTTCCGTGTCTTCGTTTCCTCACCTGCAGCGGAGGGTGGCAAAAGCGAAGCCGGTATTGATAAGGCAGGATCCAGAAGCCACTCTCCTGTGATCGTTCCATTGGTGCGAGATATCGAAACATAATTCGAAGGTTTAGACGAACAGCGGAAGGTTGTGCTCTGATGCGTCGCACTCGGGGCGTCGATATCGGGCTGCAAGGTCGTATAGCCAGGAGGTGGGTCATCATGCTATACAATTCAGAAGGCCATTAGTATTCTATACCACAACTGATTTAACCGTTTGAATGACTCACCGAGCCTTCAGCATCAATGAGAACGGAATCGCTTGCAGCTTGCTTGCCTGTTAAGATGATCATTGTGAGTCAAAGAAAGAGAAGAGACGCGAGCATTGTCTAGCGGGTCCTATGATCTATCCTTCTATGACTCGAACCTGATTCGACCCCTGTAGGACTCCCAGATCCCAAGCGCCGAACACAGCCCCACAGTTACATTCTGGCCAGGCTTCTTAGCTGCGGAGATGGACCACGTAAGATTGTGTTCAATTGATAAGTATCTGAAGCGCAGACCTCATGTTCCTATTCTTTGCTGCGGTCATCTGCAAGAGAAGGATTTTCGGGGAGAGAGAGGGTTAAGGTATTTTGAGCAGGAAGATGGTTCTAAGAAAGTTGACAAAACGACTTGAAGCAAACGCCAGCCACCGGCACCGGGCCAGTATTCTGTAGCTATGAGCTCCGATCGGAAGAAGCCGCCTGGGCCTTTATCTCTGTTTTATATGTACTCTATATTGGAGCTCAATCTCTGTTGGATGTCTCAGCTAACTCCACTCGCGGTAGGAGGACAATATAGATATTTTACATTCCTTTGGCGTCTTTTACTCGTAAACTCTCAGCTTCCACATTTCCAGGAATTCCTGAATTTCTATTCAACTTGAATCATCGTGCACTGCGAGTGCTTGACCAAGGAAACTCGTGTCCGTCAAGATGGTCCACCCTTTGCTCCAGCCACTCCAGTCATGTGTCAACTTTGCCATTGCAACTATCCAAATGCTAGTTGGTCTCTTTTTTTGGGCTCTTCAGATGGTTTTGGAGGCACAGCTGTCGGTCATTCGATGGCTTCAAGTTCATTTTCCTCCACCTAATGAAGTCTGGAACCACTATAATCGCGGTGAACATGTTCACGATGCGGAAGCGCATCGTGTCACTGGGATGGTTATGAATGAGGCTGTAACAGTAAACGCGCCCGTTCTCGAGAGTAAGTGCTTGACTTCTTCATGAGGTTGTCACTTTCTCTCAGCTCAATACATGTAGGAGCAGATATAATTACCCCAGGAAGGGATCGCGAGGTAGTCACTGTCACTCAGAAAGGACCGGATACAGTTAGCGGAAGATACGCTGGAGATACAGTTCCCGCTCACACCGCCGTGCCTGAGTTTGACCACATCGCCCCAGGAGCAACTTCCTCGAGGATGAAACAGTCTTCTGCCCCTCCTCCCATCAAACAGGCCGACTTTGGTGGGTTTCAAATGTTGAATAAAACGAAACTGTTTCTGATCTATGTGCGGCAGAGGAACATGCAGAAGTGGACGCAGCTCGAGTAGATCACACCCCAGCGGCGCTAGTATGAACGGTACTAACATTCTGGCCCATAATAGTAGACATAGATGGTGTATTAGATTTGTTTTTGAAAATACCTTGACCAATGTCGATAATTTTTTAAAATTATCCTTACAATTGTCAGGCTCAGTTCCGTGTATAAACGCAATATCGTCTGCGCGTTTAATACTTGCAGAGATAAATCGCTACAATAAATAAATTGTTAACAAAGTTCACGTCTTAAAAGTCTGCTCTCATTTTCACAAACCCCTTATTCTTCAGCAACAAACTCTAATCAACGATTAAAAGGTCGTATTTGCGAATCCACCACCAGTTTCAATATTCTGAATATACCACTTATCTTCTACAATACACTCATGGGATGAATTCGACAAGGAGTAATAAAGTTGTTTGGAAAAAATACGGTGCCACGTTCATCTGCCTCAACAGAGATTTCTATGAAATGAGCGAGGTAACCATATTACAACATGTCCTGTAAATATTTTTGCAGTGAGTTAAATGAAAGTTCTCAAGGACATTGAGGTTGTGGGGTCGAATGAATCGCGCTATGAATATAGCAAAATAACTTGGTCGCATTCTTAAAATATAATAAGCGCATTGTGACTGACCAGCGATATGTTTACATCACCGAACTTCGTTACCGCATCCATTGACATCCGTTTGGCGAATAGAATGAGCCCAGTCTAACATTTAATTACTATATCTGCGTCGAGTCCCCTCTTTCTTCCTGCAAGAAAACATCTTTGTGACCTACGATGGGGGGGATGGAAAAGTCCACGATCAAGGGACAGGCAATTTGGACAGAGGCATATAGAGAACCTCGATGGAGCCAGTTAGCCATGTTTTTCGCCCATCTTGCGGCAGGAGGAAAAACCTATGGAAAGACTCTGGTGTATTTATCTTGTCTTTAAAATGTTACATTCTCCTCTATAACAAATTCTCAGCTATTCGAGGGATATGGACAAATGAGAAGTACTTACCCTGAGACTATTAAAGTAGCCAGGGAAGGGATATTTCTCAGGGTTGTTCAAACGAGGATGTGAGAGCAAGGGTTGATGGAGAAAGGGCAGCACTTTAAGATTGATTTACAAAATAAAAGTAACTGTCTCGGAGAAGCACCCGAACAGGAGTAAGACAGGATAACCGAGAACTCGTGGTATCAGCTTGTCGACTTTATTCTCGAAGGTTGAACGTCAGAATACTATTATTGAACGATAGAAATCGATTCAAATATATACTCTCATTAAGCATATACATCTGGGCTGTAGATTACACTCGGTCGCCATCCTGTCGAGGGAAATGAGCTGGAAGAGCTGGAATTATTTTTCCTTTGCCACTGCAGAAGACTTTTCATTATTTTCCTACCCACTTCTTCATCCATAAACTTGACGGCGACGTTTGCATTCCGAGAGTCTGAATCTGCAATAATTTTGTCTCCCTTCTATTTCGCATTATTGTCATATTTTCCGAGGAAAGACTGGTGAACATTTCCCGGCTCAGTTACCACATAGAGCTGGCTCTCTATCGCCTTCGAGAATACTGCATGTCCAGATTGGGTGGTAATATCGAGTGTACTGAGGAATGATCGTAGAAGAAGGAGCAGGGAATCGTTATGGCTGGAAACGTGTAAGGATTAGGGTGACGAGATAGGTCAGGAGCGGTGTCAGGAGCGGTGTCAAGAGTTGGGATTGTGCGAGCTTTGTGCTTGTGGTCAGAAGGTGGCAGTGTGTGGGAATATTTTGATAGGCTGTATATAGACTGTATTTACCTTGTCTATGTACCTTGCCCGAGTGGACCCAAGTCCACAATCCATCCCCCTTTGTTGTTTACTTTCATTGGCCTCTGAGTTCTTGGAGGAGAGTGGCACTCCCTAACAGGAGTTTTAACAAGTGGCACAAGAATTCGCCGTATAATCTCGTGGCATAAATACTAGGCCCCAGCCACTGCGCCTTGGTGGACAAGCAGCAAATAATGCCAAATCAAATGAAGCTATCACGTGCCCCTCTTTTATAAAACTTCCACGCAAATTTTTCTCTTCTCCCGGATTCGCACTATTGTTCCCCTGCGAATTTTTCCTTGGCTCGCACGAATCTACCGTGTATCCTAGAAGACTTTTGGCACTTCAGCTGGAGTACATTCTTGCCTTTCATGACCGTCGATTACCATTGACTTAGAGTAGTGTTCCTTACCAGAGGTGCCACATTTTAATGGACTCGCCCAAGACCATAATCTTTTAGGTTAGAAGCAATAATACCTGATGCATTTCCTATTGCTGCTGAGGCCCGCTGAGTGCTGAAGTGCTGGGGTAGTTTAGCTTGCGGCTCAGGCGACGTCTGTTACTGGCCTGCATCTCACAATGTAACCCGCCCGTGTCTCTTGACCATGCATTCACTGTTTATCGATGCTAGCACCGATGATGCTGTTTCGCTCAGTAGAAAAATCTGGTGTTCCGATCCCATGATATATCCTGCCGAAGTAGACTCTTGTATTGGCCCGATGGAAAATGATTGAAAGCGGTGACCGTACAAGTGGCTATCTATTATAATGCTTGCCATTGTAAAGGGATGGGAAATAGTGGAAAATCGAGAGTGCAAGAGCGCATGAAAGAATGCGCGTGTTGAAGTTTGAGCCGTCGGAACCTCATCTCGATTAGAGAGCATAAATACGCCCTGCATGACAGTAAACATAATTTGACAACACGTCGTGGTTTATTTCTCTTATCTTTCAAGCTTGTGGGACTCTTCGTTTTGAAGCTCTACTGTGTTTGCTTAGGTTTATCTACTCAGTGTCACAAACAGTAACGGGATATATGATAAATCTTTTGCACTGAACCAATGGTTGAAATCAAATTGAAATTGCCTGTCATGATCTTTTAGCATACCACTCTTCTTCAGAGTATGCCAGAGGCTGGGAAAGCCAAAAAGAATGCCATTAGTAGCTCAACATAGAGTGTAATAGCACGAGAGTGTGACTAGCATGTCCCATTTCTTTTTGTGATACTGAGTATTTGTCACGTTTCCCGCCGGGATTTTCAGGACCAAGTGCCACTGTGTCTTCCTATTAAAACTAAAAATACTTCCAAAACCCAACAGAAGAATTGTAGAGATATCTGCATTATACATACATGATCGATCGTTGAATAACGTTACCTTGGATTATTTTTATCAACTTTAAGTATTAACCACCAGTAGCACCGCGGTGAATATGTCAGGCTTGTTGCTTTCTATGAGACTGGTCCATTGTGGGTCCCAAGTTTTATCCTGCTGCTATACATGTGTCTGATGTATTGACGTTTGAAGTACAAGAGTTACTGAGCCCGTTTCCCACAGTGATGTCCTACCAGAACAGAACCAGACTAGACTAGTAATACAAGGTCGCCGTGCGCTTCTATCTCATGCTTGGCAGTGGGTGGCATTCATAGAACAGGCTCTCGGCTATGAAAGTAAATCAGAATAGATCCTCGACAAAGTGCGTACCCGCAAAATAGTAAAACATCATTCAGATACTTTGAGGTTTTTGCGAATGATAATCGAGCACCCTAGAACGTGGTGTGGATTAGCAAGGAAAATCGGGATGATTACAACTCTCTACATACGGTTATAGATCTAAGTGTTCATCGTGAATCCAATCGTCTCGCCAACTGTACGCAGATAACCAGCACGGAGGTGGATTTATGTACTATCTGCGATTATCGAGGGACAGATGAGACTAGGCACATGGTTTCAGCCTTCGCATTTAGTAAACAGACCTTAAGGCGCTCGGAGATTTCATTGACCATCCGATGATTCTGATTACTGGGTTTGACAAGATTCCGATCAAACGTCTACTCGATTTAATTATGACATGGTCCTGTAAGGGCACAGCTCTGATCGTAATTTCGTATAAGCTGCACGGATTGGGCACTGAATAGGAACAGAAGATGTGTAGTCCTAGTGGATGGGGTTTTAAGCGCTAAAAGCCAATCTGGGGTACCGTTGACAAGGACAACTCTTCAACAGTGGACTAGTCTCGCCGAACGCCGAATGGCAGCACCTTCAGTGAGCACACGCGACTCGTCAGACGAAAGTAATTTACATTTCGGGGTGTATCATACATCCAAACATATATGCGATGGTTGTATAAGGTACATAAAAGACTTTTAGGAATCTGATCATATCGAAAGATCGGGACATAGAGTAAATAAAATACAAAGGACACAGGCTCCTGGGGTTTCTTCGTTGGTGCTGGTCCTGAAGTACACCTATCCTTTGAGGATGATGATTTTAGCAATAATTGCTTGGAGATGGTGGTCGGTAATGTATGCTGGCGTTTTGTTATTCCTTGCTATTGGAGTACCAAGTCTCTGAGATGTACCGGGACGTACGTCAATCATCGAGAAACATGGCGAAGAAATAAGATAACGATAATGCTCACTACGATATCACCATCCTTTACGAGGGTATCTTTCGTGATCTTGATATCGTTCACAAATGTCCCGAATGGTGAATCTAGGTCGCGTATGTACACCTGATGTGGTTTAGCACATGTGAATAATGCTGATGACAAGAGTGCGTATCCCTAAAAAGTCAAAGATACTAAGACTCACTTGACCCTCATTCGCCCATATTTCAGCATGTGACGAGCTAAGAGGCAGTGGCGATACGCTAGAAATGCCATCATCCTCTGTAGTCTTTGGTGCGAACCAGCCGTTGCTCTGCGAAGCTGAGCGACCCCGCTCAGAATCCAACTCCGATACCTCAGACCCAAGGACGACTCTCGCGCCGCGGGCCAGAGATATGTTCTTAGTTTGAAACGGGAAGCTGCTAGAAGCTGGCGAAAGATTTGCCATTGGAAGTCCTCCCATGAATTGCATCACGAGATATAGAGCTGATTATTCCTGGGACAAAGCTGGAGTTATTCAGACTACACGAGATAACAAGAGAATGAGAACGGGAAAGAAACGAGGAACCGAGATGGATTGAGTCCCCATAAATTGGTGTCCTCTATTTAACCATCATGCGCCAGTACAGAAGATCCAGGAAGGTCCTTGCTAGTCGGACAGGGGTGCGTGTATTTGACTAATAACTGGATCATAAATCGCGGAATGCGAACTCCCATGAGATTGCCGTGAGTTATATCCATGTTCTTGAAGGAAGGGACAGTGGGCGCGAGAGGGCTCCAAATAGAACTTCTAAAATCTGAGGGATCCACGAGACGCTTTGGCGTGACAGACCGAGATCCATTTGCTAAAGGGGCACAAAAAGCAAGTGGTTCGTCAAGATACTTGCTCTAGATTTGCGACTGTGAGCACTGTCGAAACCAACAGCACACCACACTATTGATGGTAGAGAACATGGTGTGTCAGCTTAAGAGGGCTCATCGATTTTTTTTTGAAAGCTTACCGTCACGCAGCAGGCATGCACCAACGATCTGGACTGATCGCCATCTGGGGGACATCTATTTATCTCTTGTACAAAGAGGGAAATATGCTCAATTTCTGGGATATTAATATGCAGCCGAATAATGGAGAAGGAAGAGCAGAAAGAGGTAGGAACAGTAAAGAACAGTTCAACAGACGAGACGGAGACGGGAGAGCAAACGAAGCAACAGTCCACTCAGACTGTCCGCTGTAAAATGAATCGGACTGCGACCTGCCCTAAGTTGATAGTGTCAGCGGCAGTAATCGGCACCTCCGCTTTCACATAAGCAGTATTACCAGGGCCTTAAAGCTTTGATATAACATACAGCAAAGACTATTGTTACAGCTAATTGTTAATCGATAGACCCACTTCGCCAAAAAATAGCCCAGGATTCTTGTTTATAGTGGTGCCTGTAC